>ML837496.1:50352-66385 GCA_009831015.1 Picea engelmannii | reverse complement strand
TGATAGGACCTGGAAAATTCACACCTAACAAGACGAAGATTATCCTGACGATATGAACTTCATGATCTGCAATATCAACGATGAACAAGTTACTCAATAACAGATCAATAAAGCAAGAAGAATAGGAGAAAGAGAGGGGAGACTCTGAGCCTTAAGTTAATTGACAAATGATCAGAAGAAGGAATTAAGGAGGGAAATTCTAACCTATAGAAGAAAAAATGCTTCAACCCCTCCATTACAACCCGATACTCCTCTTCCAACATCAGAAAAGGTGGCTCCACCACCTCCACTATCGGTATGTGAGTTGCCTCCTAAGCCAACTCCTACAGATGACATTTAGTTGAATATAGATGTTGCAAACATGTTTGGAAAACTGAATATGACGATCCCAGTGACAAAGATGTGTAAGATCCCTTCCATCAAAAGGGAAATTTTGAAAATCTTACAGGTGCCAATTGAGAAGGAGGATCCTCCCATCATGTTAAACACTATGTATCTCGATTGGCCAAGGGACAAGAACCCTCCTTTCTATCTTTCATTAGGCGTGAATGACCCTCGTTTGAAATTGCATGCTTGATTCAGGGGCTTCACCAAATGTCATATCATTGAAGGTAATGAAACATCTTGATTTGAATACAACCAGACCTTATGGCAATGTATGTGGTATTGATTCCAGAAAGGTCAAAGTCCTCAAGGCATGTGAGAACGTTGAGGTTTTCCTGATTGATTTTCCACATATCAGCATTCTCATGGACATAGTAGTGATCGACGTTCCAGACACTTGGGGGATGCTTTTTTCTAGGAGTTGGTCTACTGGTCTTGGGGGTTTCCTTAGCATGGATCCCACCCATGCACACATTCCTATGGGGGACGGAACTTTTTAGATACTATACAATCGAGAGAAAGCTGATAGACACGTGATGGATCCTAATGGTGTTGATTATGCCTGCGAATGTGATTATGATGTACTCCCACAAACCATTGGGTATGATCCATCTGAGCTACCTTTTATGCAAGAGGACTCCATAGACACGCTTCTTCCATGGACAGATCGATACAAAGACAAACTTGCAAAATACCATGGGAAGGAGCCAGGGTCTATCCAAATTTTGAAGAAGGGGGATGACAAACATGAAGAAATCGTAAAAGATATAGTCCAGACTCCACACAGAGACTCCATACGATGAGAATACACATTGCATCGATTTCGATGAAGGAAGTCTTGTGCTCATGTGGGACAAAAGAAAGGGAAAACCCAGATATGAACAGAAAGATAACAATTCATGGCTTGGCCCTTACATCATCAAGAAGTCTGACAAAGAAGGCACTATCTGACAGCATTAGACGGGAGAAAGATGCCACTACCAGTAGATGGGTCTCTTCTCAAACCTCACATCCATGTCACATGACTTCTTCAGGGCTCGTGCCCCAGGTAAGTAGGTAAGTCATTTTGACTCCCTGCATTTGCATCTTGATTGCTCATACTAGTTTAGATGCATTTCATTTTCATTTTACTCTACTTGCATATTGATTGCATGCTTAGTTCAGAATTTTTTGAAAAAATGTCAAAATTTTCTTTTTCTAATTTAGTGGGTTTTGATTATGATCATATGAGAACAAGGATGAGTAGGCCATCCTGCACTTGACAGTTTGATGTTTCCTTGTAGGAATAGGTCTACCAGGAGATGTTGTGGTTCTACTGCACTCTACGGCAAGCACATGTCCCCAAGTAGGAGCCAGATGTTATCCCCATTTTGTGGATAACTAAGGAGATTATGTCTCGAGGCCCTCAGGTTGCAGATATGGAGTGTCGAGAAACTACATGGCCAGCAGTACCCTTTGCACAGATGGAAAACCCACTTACCACCACAGACGGTCACAGTTTTGCACATGGCATCCACCACATCAGTTGGCTTCCGGAAGGCAGTGGGCCTTGCTCCATGAGGTACAAGTCAGTATTATGGTGAGGATCATTTCAATATTCAAGCCATTTGATTATGTTGTATCTTAGATTGCTCTAGATTTCATGATATATGCTTGGACATTATGCCCACTTCACCTTGGTGGTTGACATTGTGCCCTAGTAAGTGGTCTTTCTTGGGGATAGGTTTGCTACTGGGAACTCCCTTGATGAGCCATCGTACCGTTCCCGACCATACTTACCACTTTCCATTATTATTCCCCTCCATTTCCTTATCTCTTGGGATTTTAGGGCATATTGACCCAAGAAGGGGTTGTCCCTCAATCTATGGGAAGAAGGGGTTGAAGGCCTAGAGGGGTTGATGTTGGGTAAAAGATAAAAGCCTCATATAAACCTTCTAGATGCTTCGCCCAGGGATCACCCAAGAAAGCAATAAAACGCTTGTCTTCGAGTAAAGGGGACACAAAATATAATAAAAAATGCTTAAAAGTTTAGTTGAAGGATAGGAGGTCTCATCACGAGTCGACCTATCACGTCCATGAATATCTAGTGGTATGACATTGTCATTATCTGGTCCCCAAACCAGGGCAATGGCTCTCAATTGCATGGCCGAGAGAAAGGGGGTCTCATCACGATCCATCCTTCTCATTACCACTAGGTGTTTGTGGGTGACATTGCCATCATCTGGTCACCACGCCAGAGCAGTGACCTTCGACCTCTCCTTATGATATATTGAAAGAAAATACAAAGAAAGAAAGATAAAAGGCAATTGATGTGTTTGGAAAAAATGCATTGCAGACGAAGTTACCACACACCCTCTACAAAGGCACCCATGAATGAGACACTACGACCCCTTGTATGTCATGAGCCCTATGCCCATTGAGCCATAACCCAAACCACTTCATCCACTTTACATGGCTTAGAGAGGGATCTCTTGGAAGCTCTCCTTGACCTAGGGAAAGATCTACCCAATAGGATACCTCGCCAACCTTCCCATATTCAAGCTTGACAAGTCGCATAATGTCTTTGAGCAGTTCATTGTTTGATATAGTGATCTTTGATGCACATGCTTAGGTGGTTTATTTATTGATTGGATTCACTTATCATGATGTTATGACTTGAGATCCTTGGAGGGCGTGCTTATTTGTCTTTGCAGGATCTAGCTGGTGGACAATTTTGGGAGAACAAGCCTAGCTTGGGCTCCCATGGGGCTACAAGCCCACAGTTTGGATGCCAAGGGCCCTCATGCCAGATGAGAGAGATCAAACTTGGAAGGCCTTAAAGATGACTTGGATGACATAACCTATCCCCCTCATACCAAACGTTTTTCCTATGAGAGGCAAAACGTCCCTTCTAGAGGCATGACATCACCTAGTAGGGGGGTTAGGGTTTGGTGGTGTGGTTGATGCATTGGCACTTGAACGTTTTGAGAAGTGGGCTTTGATCATGAAGGAAGTGATGTGGATACATGACATGTGGCTTTGGCAAGCCTAGACACCCTCCTCCTACACCAACGACTTGCTCCTAATGCCAAAACGTCCCCTAAAGGGGTGTCGTCATTCTAAAATTAGGGTTTTCTTACGTGCAAAAGTGATTTTTAAATGAATTACTTTGTAAAAGGGGAAAGATTAGGGTTGTTGACCCCTAATCTTGTGTTTTAACCCTTAATTTAGGGATAAGTCACCTTGGTAACATTTGTATAAATAAGAGATCATAAGATCTCATTTTGACATAACTCTTCCTCATTGTGAACGGACTTGGTCTGAAATTTTCGCTATGCTTGGCTCTTTTATCTCTTGTGCACTTGTTTATGGCTATGTTTATGAATAGTTGATGGAGGAGGTCTAGCGCTAGCTTTGGGTGATGCTTTCTAGCTCTTATGGTGGATTACCTTGCCATTTCTCTTGATCTTGGTATGGTCTTTTATTATTATGCTATTATTTTTTCAAGTCAAGTATTGTTATGCTAGGAGCTAGGTGGGAAGTATAAGGGCATACACCCCCACCATAGCCTTCATCATTTATTGCTTCATCTCAATGATTTCACTAGGGTTTGCTAAGAGAAGTATAAGGGCATACACCCTCTTAGCTTAAACCCTAGCTAAAGAAATTTGCCTTGGGAAGTAAAAGGGCTTACACCCCCAAGGAGGTAGCTTCTCTAGCTCTTTCTTTTCATCACCCCATTAACCCAATAGTAAAGGCACTAGTCATTTATTATTGCATTGTAGAAATAAAATATTGCATTGGGAAATGTCATTTTCAGTGATTTTTACTTCTTGCAAAGTGGATTGTACTCCTTGTGCCTTGGGCACCTCACAGCCACTAGGGCGTCCCCATCAAGGGGCTACTTCTTATTGTTGTTACAAAATTGCATCTTTAGCCATTAGGGCTGCAGAAACCCTAACTCATTTGCTTGAATAATTCTCTTATCAACCATTGGATTTTGCTCAAAGTTTGCACACTTAGTCTCCTTGGCCTAGCGCACTTTTTGGCAAAGTTTGAGGGGATTTCAGTGGTTGATTTTCTTGCTGTAATACATTGAATGTTACAGCCATAAGGCTGATATAATTTGCTACATACAAGTATTTACAACAACCTTATCTTTTGTGATAGAATATTGGCTTTTCATCTTGAGTTTAGCTAGTCTTTCTCTTGTATTTTCTACTTAATCTCTAGCACTTATTGAGTAGCTTATAGTACCATTTACTTGCTGATATATATTGTTATCTACTGCTACAAATTAGGGACAGCAATCTTAACTTGTTGATTTAACTAACATATATCATTGCAAAGTGTCTTTTCTTGTGTCTCGGGCAGGTACAATCATCCGAAGAAGTACTATACCTATGGGGCAGAAATTACTTGACTTGCAAAGCATCTCTCCCTACCTTTTATTCCACTTAGACTTGACCTCTAGGGGCTTCACTTCCATTTCCCTCCATCTCCATCTCAATCCCCCTAGGGTCACCGGGATTGCCTCCCTAGAGTGACCTAGTCACCCTTGAAGTGCGGGACCTACATCGAGGTGACATTGGGTGTAGGTTTCCAAAGTTGTAGCACTTGCTTTGTGGTTGGGTCGGGCTTTGCCCAACCTACAATTTGCGCTATAACAGGAGGCACAAGGTCACTTGGACCTTCACTTGGGGCTTGAAGCCCACGGGATGGATTATGCGCCCTTGCTTCTTGGACACCTGGATCAGAGACGTTGCCTTTGGAGGCACTTGGGGATTGCCTACAGGTGATTTGCTAGCCTTTCTACCCCCAACGACTTACCTTTGGAGGCCTTGCGCTGCACTTTGAGGGTATGATGTCACACATGGAAGGCTAAGGTTTCGGTGGTTGTGATGACTTGATAATGGCTTGGCATGGTTGATGGACTAGAAGACTTGGCAAGGTGGCACATGGCCTTTGGAGACCCAACGACTTTCCTCACCCAGCTCAACGTCTTGCTCAAAGTGTTAAAACGTCACCCTTTTAGGGCATGACGTCATCTTTTTGGGGTTATTTCCTATGTAAAATTAAATTTTGATTTTGTAAAGAGGCAATTAGAGGAGGTTGACCTCCCTAATTGTGTTTTACCCTAACTAAGTGGACAAACTTTGTTTAGATGACCTTGTATAAATAAAGGTCATTTCATTTCATTGTATCATGGATCATCTCACTTGAGAATTACATACATGTGGATGAAATTTTTTCCCTCTTTGGGCAAATCGCATGCCTCTATCTCTTGTGCAAATTTTGGATGCTAGTTACTTGTCTTTTGGAAGGAAGTGGTGCGCTATCTCTCTTGGATGCTTAGCTCTTGCATGTATGGTGGAACATTCTTGGTAGATAAGGGTTTTACTTGCTATCTTTTGAAATTGGTAAGGAATTTCTGCATATTGGTAGTATTTTTTCTTGTTTCATGGATGCTCTTGTCTAAACCCTTGGAGGAGTATAAGGGCATACACCCTCCACCAAGTCTATCATTATTGTTAAGTGGATAAGCTATTGAAAAGGTTGCTAGGAGGAGTAAAAGGGCTTACACCCTCCTAGATTTACCTTTCTAGATTTTGCATGCTCTAGGAAGTAAAAGGGCTTACACCCCTAGAGAAGTTGCAAGCCCTAGCTCTTAAACAAGAGACTCCATAACCCAATCTATAAGGCATTTGTCCATTTTTGCATTGGAGAAATAAAATCATTGCAATGGAATACGTGAAAAATAGAGATTTTGTGATTGTCTAAATTGGAAGTTGTTTCTTCATGCCTTTAGCTTGCTTGAGCCACTAGGGCGTCTAGCTTAGTCTAGTAATCCTCTTGCTGTAATCAACATAATGCTACAGCCATTAGGGTTGCAGCAAAACACTCTTTAAACTCTCTTATTACTCACTAATCAACCATTAAAATTTGCTTGCAAGCTGCCATATTTAATCTACTTGTCATTGGCTATCTTTTGGGTGGATTGTTTGTTGATTTTAGTGGTTAGATTTTGCTGTTGTAGCTAATGTTTTCTACAGCCACTTGGCTGTTATAATAATTTTCTGATAACACCTAACAAACAGCCCTAATTGCCATTAATGTCTTGTGCTATTTAGTGGAGGAAGTTAAACTAGACATTGCTAGCTTAGTTTCTAATATCTTTTACTTGACTTTTGGCAACATATTTTGCAGCCATTTAATACTTTACATTGCAGATATATATATCTGTTCTTCTGCAATATCGGGACAGCAAGGTTTCTTGCTAGTTCCCCCTTGATATAAGGCTTATATATCTATCTTGTGTCTTGTTCCGGACAGGTTTAACTTTGTCTTGCAGGTACACAACACTTTGGAAACCACCCTTCATCAACAAGACTCCTTTCCAAGCCTTTATCCACTTCCAAACTTGTCCTATAGGGGCTTCATTGGTCATTCCACCACTTTCCATCTCAATCCCCCTAGGGTCACTGGGATTTCCCCCTTGTGGTGACTTATCATCACTAAAGTGAGGGTAGTATCTATCTAAGGTGACAGTGGGTAGCTACTCCCATAGTTGTCTCACTCCTGTGGATTGGGTCGGGCTTTGCCCCACCTACAATCTGTGCGATAACAGGTCCTAGTAGGTTACATGCATACAACATATTTGGTCGGCTTGTGACAACATTTGGTCTTAGTGGGGGCTCCCTAGGGGTACCATGCCTATAGGGTTGGTGTCTAACCTCATTTGTACACAACAAGGCATAAAGTCATCTGATCATTGAAGCTTACTGATCTATCTTTAGGGTATTTATTGTACCCACAAACAATTTCTTATGTATTATGTGTTTATCTTTAATTACATTGGATTGTGCTTCACATAACAATAAAAACATTTGGATAGTAAAAATTATGAACTGCAATACAATATCAAGTAGTAGCATAATTCTGTAGCTGCCACCTAAGCCATAACAAGGATGTTTTCTTGTTGGATGTTTATTATGGAAATGTACAGCTAAACAACGTGATTGAAATATTTATGCTATATAGTCACTTATCAGAGTCAGTAGAATGAATCCAAATCAGTAGAAAATGTAAATTGCTATTTTAACATCCTTACCTTAATTAAAGGTTTTATTTTTCTAATTGTATAACAATCCAGGTAATAACTACTGTAAAATGTGGCGTTCACTCATAAAGCTACATAGTTTGAGACAGTATAGCTAACAACTCATGGGAAATGGGCATTAAAGATTTTGTTTATTAAACTGTATAACAATCTAAGTAATAACTACTGTACGATATAGAGTTCAATCACAAAGCTACACAGTTTTACACAGTATAGCTGACAGAACCTGGGAAATGTACACTACAGAAAACTTATAATCCATTGGGACCCAAATAGTGTACAAATTATCGAGCAACAAGCTAGAAATGAGAGAAATACCAACACTACTATTCATACCTTTGGTAGATAAGGATTCTCTGCATCGTCAAATGCCTTGCGAAGAACCCACTTCTCAATCCGTCCAAGATCAGGCCGCACCTATCACAATTTTCAAGCTCTGATTAGCCAATATCATCAAAAACCAAATCCATTTACTATAGTGAATGTCATCACCCTACAGAATAAGCACATAAGACTTAAAGCTAGAATTACATTATCAACAATTGAGGAACTTGACAAAGGCGAGTATGGGCTTAGGTGATATGGTAATAAAGGGCTGCCCAAAACAACAAAAATGAAAAGAGACACTCACGAGAAGTTAAAGGAGAGAAAAAGAAGATTCCAACAAATATAAGATGACTGACATTCAACTCTGGTTCAATTCAAAAGGGAGTGTGTGGACTATGCAACAAGATGGTGAGTAGTTGCACCTACACAATTTCACACAGTTCATTTTAACGACAATCACAATTACTTATCTTCCTAGAACTATCATCTTACCTAGAATTAAAAACCTTATAGTACAAATATTAACTTGCATATACTAAATGTACTTAGCTACCCTAGTTCACATGCCTTGAAGAAGAAGGTGGCCTAGAATTCCCTCAAATCTAGGCTTGGCCTTTATGAGCCGAACCAATTTAGGAAAAAGGACTCCTTAGAGCTTTGGTTTACGTGGTCCAGCTACCGGAAAGGAAATGAGAGAATTCTTAAGAGAGAGAAGGAGGCTTCAAGCACTAGCTGAGTTGAGTCTTGCAAACTACCAACCCATCTACTTTTCAATCTCTTAGGGGGTGAAGAAAATGACAATTCATAAGACCCAATTTCTGCTCAGTGCCTTTTGCACTTAAATGCCCAAGTTGTTTGAACTCAATTAGGATATTCCAGAACCTTCTCCACATACCAAGAGGTGAGAACGGTAAAATTGACTAGTGGGAGGATGCTTTAGCACAAACAACATCGTTTTAGAGAGGCTATAAAAGACAAATTGCCTATATTATGTGTACACACCATAAAGTTGTGAAAAACAAACTAGAGCAACCTTACTTCAGCCCATTTGAAAAAGGTTTACAAGCCCATGTTGCTAAGCTTCAACATTTACTAAAGGTTGATGAAATGCACTAAACACAAGGGGCCCTGTTATTGCACGGATTGTAGGCTGGGCAAAGCCTGACCCAATCTACAAAGGTGGGACAACTATGGGAATACCTACCCACTGTCACCTTAGATAGGTACTCCCCTCGCTTTAGTGAAGAAGAAATCCTACACAAAGGTGGAATCCCAGGTGACCCTAGGGGGATTGAGATGGAGGATAGAGAGATAATGAGAGGAACCCCTTGGATCAATGATGGAAGAGGAACGGGAGCTTGTGAATGAGTCTTGTGAATGGAAAAAGGTTTCCAAAGACTTGACTACCTGTACCAAAGTGTCAAACCTGCCCGAGACAAGACAAATGATCGAGATACAAGCTTAAAGATCAAAGGGACAAGCAAGTGAAGCTTGCTCTCCTAAATTACAGAAGTAAACAAATGTATATATCAGCAATGAAATTAATAATTTACCGCAGAAATAACCATCAAAGCATTAAATATTTATTGGGTAATGAAGCACTAAACAAGTAGATGAATCCCCAATACTTTAGCACAAGTTTTGATGGTGAATTAGGGCTGCAAAAGGATGTTTTCAGAGATTTTTCAGAGCAGCCAAATGGCTGTATCAAAGATTTTCTACAGAAGCAACTTTTAGCCCAAGAAACTAGCCAAACACTTGCCCTAAATAGTCAATATCAAGTAGATAAACAATAGCAACTTGCCAACTATTTTCTGTTGAAATAATGTAACTGCAAAGTGTGTTCTTATTATTATTTGATATATTAATCATTGGATCAAACCCTATTGTGGATTGATCATGTCGGCTACTTTAAAAGGACCAAATCCCCTTTTGTGGATTGGTCATATTGTAATTGTAAAAGGCTAAAGAAGAAGTCGGCCCCAGAATATATCAAAGAGGCCCCGAAACATAATAAAGGTGGTTATAGCCACCCATTTGGAGAAGTCGGCCCTACCAGTGAAGAGACACTTCACACGTGCCAGTCTTGTATAAATAACGAGGCTAGCGCCTCACTTAGACACACAACTCACTTGCTCATTTGAGAGACAAGTTTCGGAATTGCAGTTAGAGAAGAAGGAGAGAGAGTGGTGCATATCTGGGAGAGGATCTTTTGTATTAGTTTAAGAGATCTCTTGGCATTGTATTGGCTATCTATAATAACGAAGTTTTGCTGGGTTTTCTTCCCCTAGAGGATTTCCCAGAATAAATGTTGTGTCTCTTGTGATTGTGTATTTCTCAGTGATCTTGTATTATGCTATTGTTATCTAATGAAATGCAAAGAACTATAATAATGGCTTAAACATTAACATGGTATCAAAGCCAAGCTAAAGAGAGCATCTTTCACAAGAGAAAAGTGAAAAACGTCACCGTTGTCGTACTCGCAAATTAGGGTTTTTTGTTGGTGAGGTATTTCAGCCCTAAAACCATCTAGAAAAGTGTGCCCTCCCTCAAGGATCATTTTGGCACCTTCAGTACACCTTTTCAGTGTCTAAATCTCTCGGAAAGTGAAACCCTAGTTTTCACAAAGTACCAGAAAACCAGAGTACCAAAAGTACCAGAGTACCAGAAGCACCAGTCCAGAAATCCGCAAATCAAGTTTGAGGGGGTAAAAGTTGGATTTTCAGAAATTTGACTGCACCAGCTAACTCGCCTAAGCTCAGCGCATCTATCCACTAGATCAGAATTTCAAAATTCAAAGTTTGATAAATTAGGGTTTCCTCATAGAACCCTAAGTTGCAGTTGCAGTTGCAGTCTCGGAACCAGTTGCAGTACCAGTTGCAGTTGCAGACGTACTACTAGTTGCAGTCACCCTTGAAGTTTTTAAAGAGTTGGTAATGATTACCGCTACTGCCAGATGGTGCCACCACCTGCAAATGCTATCAGAGGTATGTACTCACATATGTTCAAATGGTTAAACTTTAAAGAGTATTTGCAGGAGAAGGGATCTCTTGCCATAGATCCAGAAGGATCTCAAGATCCAACACATTCATAGGAATGATGCAACCCAAGTGTGATTATTCTGATATGCATTTTGTCATGACATTATCTTGATCAGTGTTGCATGTTGAAGCTATGCTCAAATTATTAGAAGGATTAAAAATTGATCATAGAGCTTATCCTCTAACCTAACCTTCTGTCAAGATAGCGTATTGTCTCAGTACAGAAGACAAGTTGAAGAAAGCACTCGTCACTTGAGTGAAGGAGACCTAGAAGAAAAGCAAGCACTCATTCTTGAGGACAAGGCTCCAGGTTTGATTAATCAAGATTAATAAGATTCAAAGGTACGCATGACAAGTTGATGACTATAGTTGAGATAGCAGTCGTCGTAAAGTATTATACTTGATAGCATGTGAGCATATAGAGGTAAATGCTTTGCATGATACAACTAACACCTCCTCAAAGGAGAAACCTCGTGTGTTAGTTCCGGGCTGTCATGGAAGAATGTTTGATCACAACACTATGAGAGTGTTCGCCTCATTTTCGTATTGTATTCCTTACCTTTAATCTTTGCTTCAGACAAGTTACAAATGATAGCTCTAAAGGAGCCACTATGATGATTGTTCGTGCTATTGCTTTATATTATCAAAAGGATATTATTCTTGCTTGTTGTTTTGTTGACCTTGCTCCAGGTCACAGGTAATAACCCTGAGGAAGATATAGTGAAGGTTGCAGAAGGCAACGTGCTAAAAGAGAGACCATAAATGAAGCAATCTTCATTGGAAGTGAAGAAAATGGCTTGTATAAACTAAAGGGTCACTCAGAGGCTGCCATGGCCCACGCCATTGAAAACTCATGTGAAATTTGGCATAGAAGATTAGCTCACATCAACTACAAGGCACTACCATAATCCATTTATTCATTCAGAAATGCAATTTAAACAACATAAAATTGTGAATTCGTCCAGATTTATGTCAAAGGATTCCAACGAAAAAAGCCAAAACGTAGAACAGTTAAACAACGCCAAATAGAAATACTTTCCTACATGTCATCATCAATTCTTCCCCATGGTAATACCAAACTCCAAATGCATTTGATAGACAATAAAATGTTGCTACATCTGATGATGTGAATCTATCTTGCTTACTGAGAAAGCTAACCTTTCTGGGCAAGAAAATATGATGTGTTGGAACCATGTCAAATTGTGCATACTCTAGTGTCGAAAAGTGTGTCCAATTAAAAAGGAAGTTCAAAACCAAGTACTATATAGTTATGGAAAAAGAATCAGTACTTCTCTCTCCAAATTGGAGTCTTCATAAGGCTTAAGAAGTTCTATACCAAAATGGGAAGCCATTTCAAATTGAAAAGTATCGTCTCTGACCTGCTTGATGATGGTGTAGGGACCCTATTGTAGTACCTTGAGCTTTTTATGTCCCTTGTCCTCAAATCTTCTTTCGGGAATATGAATCAAGATTTTAATACAATACCATCAAGATATAACAAAAAGCCTTTCAACAACCAAAAAAACAACTTAAACTGAGATAAGATAAGACAGTTTTATTAATGTCCACAATGACCAAGGAAAAGGATAATGGGACTAGAAAGTACAAGCAATGACCCATGGACTATGGGACAGTCAAGAATACTTTTGAAACTAAAGAAAAAATCACATAGTAAAAGCGAGAAAAAAGTCAATAAATTAAAGGGAAAAACTTGCTCTAGGTAAGACAAAAATGCAAAACCTAAATGGCACAAAGCTCTAAATCAACCCGAATATGGAAGTAGAAGTATAAGTAGAAAGAGAGATGGGGGAGGGAGAAGAGGCATCTATATCACCGTCTATCACTATGAAGGCGTTGATACTAACCCTGATGATGTCCTCTTGGGTAGTACTCAGGGCTAAGGTGCACTAGTTCGCTGATCCTAGGAGGAGTCTTAGAGAGAAATTAATTGTCTTTTGTAACAGTCGAGGTCAAGAAAAAGAATCTTGTGATGGAAGTTTTCAATGGCTTGGTGGGCTTTTGTAAGGAGTTGCCTGGTTCTAAGGTCCCATTGAGGTGGAATTGGTTTAGGACTTAGGTCTCACAGAGGTGTAATGTCTACTGCCTAGTAGGAGGAAGTTCATTGTCTCATAGATTTTCCATTAACAAGTTCTAAGGATAGAAAGTTTGTCTAGTGCTTATAACCTTTAGCAACCAAAATAACCTGAAAGAAGGACACAATGAGCCTAATGGTACTCAATCTAGAGAGGTGGAGTAAAGCCTCTTCTCTGTGGATAATAGCATCTTGGATATATAAAGATAGGAATCTATGATCGGGGTAGCAAAAGAAAATCACAAGAGAAACCACCAAGTGTTGATGTTTTGGTACCTGCGGGAGGTATTAACCTCCAAGTGTAACATTTGTACTTAGAATAGAATATTCTAGAAGTAAGAGAACCATTCAACAGATGTGTGAAAACCCTAGAAGAGAAGTCGGCCCAAAGAGAATAATAATAACGTATTAAAGGGCCCCAGAAAGTAAGGTCGACCCCACATGAAAAGACACCCTCGCAAACTAGTATAAATAGAGGCTAGGCGCTCCTCATTTGTACACACACACACTCAGTAGACAGAGGGCGCAAGTTTGAGGAGAAGTAGTTGTTGCAGTTGCAGCAGAAGGAGGCGCAATTCTAGAGAGGGTGGTGCAGCAGTTGTCATGGTGTAATCTAGTCTTTCTGGTATCTCTCTTGTGTGCTTCTTTTGATAAAGGTACGCTTCTATTAGTAGAGGTACGTTCTCTTGGTATTGTGTTGTCGCTGCAACAATGGTGTTTTTGGTTAGGGTTTATCTGTTGGTTCTAGTGTGGTCTTGCCAAAATCATTCTATCTAAGAAAAGGTTAATGTGCTCAGGGGTGGCATAGTGAATGCCTATGGTTGGGTGACAATGATGTGACATTGTCTATGGTTAAACGAGCATACCAAAATTTTAACATGGTATCAAAGTTGGTTTCCTTCGTAACAGTCCAACCGCTGGAAGGAAGATCCTCAGTTTCCCCCATTATCAAGCTCGTTGAGCACTTACTAAACCCATCAAGAAGGTTCCCTAAGTAGGGTGCACCTTTCCCCCGAATCAGATCTCCAAAATTCTGAAATTAAAAATTAGGGTTTCCTCATAAAACCCTAGGTTTGTAGTACCAGTTGCAGTTGCAGTGCCAGTTGCAGTTGCAGTACCAGTTACAGTTGCTCCGTGCCACTTGCAATGCTTGTTGCAGTTCCTCTGTACCAGTGAAGTTTCTGTGAAACGTTGGGCCTAATTTTTGGTTGTCCTAGTGTGCCTTACCCTAGCACATCTCGAGCTACCTTCAGATTGCAAGTTGGAGCACCTTGAAGTTTTAGGATTCGTCATTGCTTGTCGTTGTTTTTTGATCCTGTCGGAGGTATGTACTTGTATGTGTTTAAATTGTGTCATTATCTTAAGGGTATTTGCAGGAGAAGGGATCTTTTGTCCAAGCAACAATTGTAGATCAAGAGGGATCTCAGATCCAACACATTCAAAGGAACAACGCACTCCAGTGGATAGGTTGGAGAGAATACTTGTCATCTTGAGTGAAGGAGACTCGGAAGAAAAGCAACAACACTCATTCTTGAAGATAAGACTCCAAGTTCCAGGTTTGATTGATTAAATTGATAACTTTCCAATTTGCACATATCAAGTTTGATAATTGCTACATTACAAGTAAACACTATAGTTGTGACAACAATCGTTAAAAGGTTCTATTACTGCTAGATACAATGAATACTTGGTAGCATGTGAGTACTATTGATATAAATGCTTATTGTACTTGTTTGTAAGATGAACTAACATCTCATCTAGGAGATACTTCTTGTTTTGCTTCCAGGTAGGTCACTTTGGTAATGATATGTTAATTACCATGAAATTGTCTTTTATTCTTGTTAACATAGATATGCTCTTATGAAAATGCTATTATATTGGAAATATTTTTGCTCTTGTTGCTCTTGTCTCGGGCAGGGTATCTTGTAAATTCCATGGAGTTTACCATGAATATTGTTGCTCTTGTTTTCTTGTTCCGGGCAGGTTACCATGGAGGAATGATTGGTCATGTTATCGCACAATCTGTACTTGCCTAAAGCCCAAAGCAAGTAGATACAAGATTGGTGTAACAGGGGGTGACCTATCACTGGCACCTTAATAAGAAACCCCTTTCTATTTAGGAGTATATCAATGTACCCCAGGGGAGACGTCCCTAGTGACCTGAGGTTTTGAGAAAGCTAAGGCAAGAAAGTCCTCCCCCCCCCGCCCTCTCTCACAAGTCACTCGATTTTAAAGGTTCTTTGTATCCTATAGAGATGAAGCAAAAGATAAATGAGGTGTACATGCCCAGAACAAGACAACAAAATAGAAAAAGGGCACTTTCCAAGTACCAAAATGATGTTAATGCTTTATAAGACAATTAAAAAATATACTAGCTGATATAAAATTGCAGCAGTACAACAGTTTACAACAGCAATGATAAATTTGTAACAGCCACAATAACTATGCTTCAAAATGCTTGAGAAAAGACTAGAAATAGTAGCTTTAACTAGGCAAGTTGATATTAGATAGTCACAAGCAGATTTAGCAATGTCTAGCTAGCATAACATGTCACTTTTGAGGTTAGTTTGTTGTTGTTAGATGGTTGTATCAATCTCTTGCAACAGAAGCAAGTTACTTAGTGAATTAGGCTAATTTAAGGTTAGTATGAGTTAGTGAATGTTCCAAGGAAGATAGTTTGAAAGTTGTTTGATCAATCAATCACTAGTAGTGAATAGACTAGTGCCTTCTAGGGTAAAAGAGTCAATGTTAGCAGAAGCAACTCTTAGAGGGAAATAGCAATGATAATACTTAGTCAAAAGGAGATGGGGAAGATGAGAGAGGTTTTAGTAACCCAAGGCCTCAAACATCCAAGTCCTAGAGAGATAATTGCTAGAAAGTAAGGAAACTTAGGCCCTAGCGATTTCTCTTTCCTTAGACAATTTGAAACAAAATATGCAATAGCCAATGTATGTGTTAATGCTTATGCCATTATTATAGTTCTTTGCATTTCAATAGATAAGAGCATCATAAGAACAAGATCACTGAGAAATACACATTCACAAGAGACACAGCATTTATCCTGGGAAACCCTCTAGGGGAAAAAAACCC
>ML837496.1:0-24082 GCA_009831015.1 Picea engelmannii | reverse complement strand
TTCTCCTAATGATTTTCGGTCATACCTTGAAGATTTTGATGAGTGTTCCTTTCAGCACTTGGATTTATTCTATGAAGAAGATTATCAACCACCGTTGTGCTCAGATCTTGATAGAGGTGAGGAAATTGTTTTCCCAGAGTAGGGTACTTGTGACAAGGTTCTCCAACCCCCTTCGATTACTTTACCTCGCTATGTCACTAAGGGTGTAGTTGGGAAACATGTCCCTTGTCTTGAATTTCCTCCAGGGCAAAGCCTACTTTTAGAATTCAAGGGTAGGTTGAATACCTTACGAAGAAGTTTATTATCTCTGTCTTTCAACCTTCCCTTGAGAAGAAGTTTATTATCTCAGTCTTTCAACCTTCCCTTAAGAAATTGTCAATCACCCTCTAGGTTCCTACTAGTCCCTTCCCAAACCTATGGATGTGAAGACGTCCAAGGTAGCCAACCTTCGGACTCTTTGAGTCAGTTTTTTGAGCCTTTGATTTTTCACGATCCCTTTCTGAGATGGATTAAGCACTTTCCTAGACGTGTGACTTGGCATAATTTTATCCTTCCCTCCCGCCTCCATGAGCTAGACTTTACGATTTTCAATGATGTGACACATGTTCTAACTCATGTTATTTTTGTGTTTGACTTGTCATTGTTTTGGTTCATGATGAAGCACAGAGGCAGGTATTATGAGATATTGCTAGGATGGTTTCACTGGTTATTTGACTACACCTAGCATTCAACCAACAGGTAAGTAGAGGTAAGGTAGGCATTTGCATCCATTGTATATATCATTTGCATATCATGCTAGCATAGTTGTAGTGTCATTTTCATTGTATTTTTCCATTATGTACATTTGCATGCTTATGATTATACGCTATAATAGAGTTGCTTTCGCTTTTTATTTTATTATATTATATACGAGCGAGGGGTGATATCACCACCCTGAAGATTACTGATGTATTTTGTTGAGATTTAGCAGATACAGGTCATACCAGAGATGTTCAGGTTCTCATGCGCTCTACAGTGAGCACATGTCCCCGAGTTGGAGCCAAATGTTATCCCCTATCACCGGGATAACTAAGGAGATCATGTCTCGAGGACCACAGGTACTAGACATGGAGTGTCGAGAGCCAGATGACTTAAGCATGGCCCCGGAGGACCCCTCTTTTCTTCAGTGCAGCCCATCTATCAGCAACAGCAGCATCCATCCCACCAAGCTGGCCCTGAAGTAGCAGTAAGTCTTGCTCCACGAGGTAATGAGTCTGGGTATCATGGTATGTGTCACTTTGATTATTAAAGCACTTGAATATGTTGCACTAAATTCTCTTTCATTTCATAACGTTTGCTTCGAAATTATGCTCTTTAACTTGTTCATACCTGGAAGGGTAACATGATGCCCTAGTAAGTTAATCTCCCTTTAAGATGGGTTGTCACTGGGTGGGTCTATGAAAGGTCATCGTCCATTCCCTCCATACTTACCACTTTCCATCCTTACACCTCTCATTTCCTCCTACCTTTGTTCGGGCATTGGGTTTGCTACACTAGGAAGGGTTGTACATTGCCTTGTGGGAAGAAGGGGCTAAAGGCCCAGCGAGTAAAAGTAGTTGGCAAGAGTTAAAAGCCAAAATGAAACCTTTGAGATGCTTCGCCCAAGGATTCCCGAGAAAGTAGTAAAAAGCTTCTCAGTAACAAAAGGGAACCCATAAGATAAATCAAAACTCAAGGTACTAGTTGGTGGATGGGAGGTCTCATCATGAGGCGACCTATTAGGACCATGGGCATGTAACGGTATGACACTACCATCTATCTGGTCACCAAACTAGGGTAGTGGCTCTTGGTGGCATAGCCAAGAGAAAGGGGATCTCATCACGAGCCAGCCTTCTCATCTCCGTGAAATGCTTGTGGGTAACGTTGTCACCTCTAGTCACCAAGCCAGGACAGTGTCCCCGGCTCTTCCTTTAAAGCATGAAAGAAAAAGACCAAAAGCTAAGAATAAAAAGCATTGAATGGGCTAGGAAACAATGGCATCCATGATAAGGTGCAGCTCACCCTCTACAAAGGCACCCACAGGTAAGATCTACATTTCCATGTTATCACTGCGCCACTTCACACACACTTACATGACCTAGATTGGTTTTCACCTAGGAAACACCCCAAACTTAAGGAGGATTAGCCCAATAGGACATCCTGAGACCTTCTCCAAACCTGACTTGTTAAACTGCATAACGTCTTTGAGCATTTGTCTGGATAAAGGGGGGTTTGATGCACATGTTTGGGTAATTTGATTATGAGATGTGATTGAGATTACTATGATCCCTATGACTTATGAACCCCTGGAGGGCGTACTTGTTGTTGCAGGACCTTTCCCGGTGGACAGGTACATATGGGGGAATGATTAGTTGGGACCTCCATGGGGCTGAAAGCCCATAAATGGATGGTGTGACCCCAACCAGGGGCAGAGAGACACCAGAGACTTGCACCAAGAAGAAAGAAGGGCGTTGCACCAGGGACACTATGGCAAAACTAGACCCAAGGGGATCTTGTCTTTCCACCTGGACGTTGACCTTTGGGAGCCCATGGCATCACCTTTGTGACCCTAGACATCATCCACAGTTAAGGTTTGCATTTAAGAGGGCAGTTGTGTGCTAGTTGGTGCGTGTGGCAGCATTCAGGGCCTTGGAGGCCAAACGTTCTGCATGTGGGGGATAATGTTCTACCCTAGGGGCTCAACGTCACCCTAGAAGGGCATGACATCACCCTTGGAGATGATTTCATGGGTTAATTACTTTCATTTATGTAAAAAATTGGATTTTTTATGTAATTTGGCCAAGTCCGCCTTTTTATGACCTAATTCTAATTAAAGGTCATTGATATTGTATAAATAGAGAGAGAATACTCTCATTTTTTCATCATCAATCATCACACAAGTAGTGTGGTCTGAAATTTGCGCCCTTTTTTGTGGTTTATTGGCTGAAATGTTAGGCGCACTTTTTCTTGGAGGCTAAATTTTGCAACTTGGATCATTCTTGGTGAAGTTACTTGGCATTCTAGGGTTTTATGGCTTGATTGTTCTTGGTGAAGTAAGTTAATCTGCAATTCTTCAATTTATTTGAATGGTTTATGGTAGTTTGCTTATTCATATTAAAGATTATGAAATTGCTTGCTTGACAAACCCTAGGAGAAATGGACTTAATTTGCTACTTCTTTGCTTTTCATTTGCTAGACTTTGCTATGAAGATTTTTAATTTGGTGAACTTATAGAGCCCTAAATATTAGCAATTTGGTGGTCATTACCTAGTCAATTGTTGCTTTTAATATCTTTTAAATAGTCTAAGGAAGGAAGGTTTGCTAGAGCCTAAAATTGCTTACACTCTAGCAAATTCATCGTTAGGGTTTGGATGTTTGAGGGCTTGAAGAGCCAACACCTCTTCCATCCATCTCTTTTTCTGAGGCAAGTACAATCATTGTGTCATTTCTTCCAAGAGAAAACCATCACCTATAGACTCCATTACCCTATAAAGGCACTAATCTACCCACTGTAGTGATTGATTGATGAAAACAGCCCTCAAACTATCTTCCTTGAAACATTTACTAACTTCTACTAAGTTTAAACTAGACTAATTCATTGACTAACTTCTTCTTGTTGCAAAAGATTGCTACAGCCATCTAACAGCAGCAAATTTACCTCAAAAGGGACATTAAATGCTGATTAGACATTGCCAATTTTGCTTGTGACAAGTAGTTATCATTCTGCCAATTCAAAGCTATATTTCATTTCCTTCTTCAAGCAAATTCAAGGCATAATTATTGTGGTTGTTGCAAAATACTTATTTCTGTTGTAAATAATTACATGGCTGTAGTTTTATATCAGCTTACTTATTTTTCAGAGGTTCATGGTCTTATGAACCACTGACATCATTTGGTACTTGAAAGTTGACACTCTTTTCTATTTGTTGTCTTGTTCTGGGGAGGTACACCTTATTTACTTTTTGCTTCATCTCTATAAGACACAAAGAACCTTTGACTTGAGTGACCTGTGAGAGGGAGGGAATTTCTTATGCCTTTACCTTAGCTTTCTCAAACCTTCAGGTCACTGGAGACGTCTCCCCTAGGGTACTTTGACATACTACTAAATAGAAAGGGGTTTCATGTTAAGGTGACAGTGATAGGTCATCCCCTGTTATGCAAATCTTGCATCCACTTGCCTTGGGCTTTGCGCAAGTACAAATTGTGGGATAACAAGCACCAAAGATGATCGAACATTAGAATAGAACTCACGGTAGACTTGGTCAATGGATAATGAAGCCACCTTCACAGGAAATAGAATTCGTTTGAAGTCTGACTCAGCATTTCATATTAAGACTTGGTATTCAACACCAAGTATATCCTGTAGAGACTATGAAGTCTTTGTAGACTCGAAAGAAATCAAGACACAGAGTGAGCCTGATCTCAGAGAGGATCAGATGGGAAAAGGAGACATCTTCCAGGACTGGCAGACAAATGCCATGAGTTGAGAAGACTAGATCGTAGCTTCAGAGACCTCTAGGAGACATGAAATCCCCTAGGAAAATTCCCTTGTTTCAATGACAGAGAAGGAAGCCAGTCAGAAGGATTGGGATATGGGTTTTTCCTTGAGACTAGAAGGGAAGTCAGGGATGACTTCCAAGATTGATCTAACAGATCAAGCATGTTGCAGAAAATAGTATAAAGCTTAATTTGTGTCCAGAGGATTCTCCGAGCAAGAGGGAGAAGACTATGACGAGACACTTGCTGCAGTAATCAAAGAAATAGTTCCAATATTCGTGAAGACAACCAAAACAACCATGATTCCGATACGGTATGAGAATAAGGGGGAGTAGTCCCTGTATTTGAGATTAAGTTACCTCCATGAAAGAAGAAAAGCTACATTCAGCATCAGTTATTGAGCCACTCTCAGATGAAGTTGATGCCATGATAGAATAGAGGAGCTACTCTTAGAGTTCAGCAGCTATAGAGCAGTCATTCCCGGCTTCGAAAATAGCAGGTGCAGAGTCTCGATTCTAGAGGAACAGTTGCAGTGAGAGTAGAAAACATAGTCTCGGGAAGTCAGATAAATAGTGCTTTGCAGAAATCACATAGAACCAACACATGATTATACAAATTGAGTTGCATTTGAGCAAGTGTACCAGGTTGGTACAATGTAATTCGAAAATTTGGTTCGAACTATAGGACAGGAAGACTCGTGTCTGCAGGTTGAAGAAAGCTCTGTACGGGTTGAAACAAGCTCTGAGAGCTTGGTATGGCAGAATTGACAGTTTCCTGACGAGCTTGGGCTTTACCAAGAGTAAAGTTGATCCTAACCTTTACTTCAAGGTTATGATTCATGAATGATGAGCCAATTATATTGCTACTATATGTGGATGATTTATTCTTGACAGGAGAAGAAAATTTCATCACAAATTGCAAGAAGAAGCTCGTTGCAGAGTTTGAGATGAAAGACCTAGGCCCGATGCATTATTTCTTAGGTCTTGAAGTTTGGCAGAGGCCATAGAAGATCTTCCTTAACCAAGGGAAGTACGCAGTTGAAATACTGAAGAGATTTGACATGTTGGAATGTAAAGCCATGAACACACCCATGGAAGCGAATTTGAAACTCCTGGTTGATACTTCGTTAGAGTTGGTTGATGCTACTCTATACAAACAGATTATTGGATCATTGATGTATCTGACGAATACTAGGCTAGATATATGCTTTGTTATGAATACCTTGAGTCAGTTTCTGGTGGATCCCAGACGTGTTCACCTTGTAGGTGCAAAGCATGTGATAAGATACCTTAAGGGTATGTTGGATTATGGTCTATGTTATACTAGAGATCATGACTTCAAACTGTATGGGTATACTGATTCAAATTGGGCTGGAAGTGCCTCCGACAGGAAGAGCACTTCAGGATGTTGTTTCAGTTTGGGGTCTGCCATGACTTCATGGCAAAGCAAAAAGCAATTCAGTATTGCTCTCAGCATGGCAGAAGCGAAGTACATTGCAACATGTTCCGCCAGTTGTGAAGCCATATGGCTTCGAAAGTTGTTGACAGGTCTGTTTGATCTGGAGATGGAAGCCACCGTGATTATATGTGATAACCAAAGTTGTATAAAGATGACGGAGAACCCAGTGTTCCATGATAAATCAAAACACATAGAGATCTGGTATCACTACATTCGTGATATGGTGCAGAGGGGAGCTGTAAAGCTCCAATATGTTGGCACAAATGAGCAAGTTGCAGATGTGTTGACCAAGCCTCTATCTCGTGTGAAGTTTGAGTACTTCCGAGACAAGCTTGGTGTTGTCCTAAAGGACCTCCCTCGAAAGGGGGATTGATGTTGATGATACTATGGTATCCTGACCAACAACGGGTAGCTTCGTTAGGATTTTATATCCTAGGAGATTGATCATCCCTGGGCAGATCCCGAAGGTCCGATAAGGACGATCTGTCAGAGTACCTGTGCATGTATATGCCAGTTGTGGTCAATAGTGGTAGCTCCGTTAGGATTTTATATCCTAGGGAATCTTATGATTCTTGGGCAGATCCCAAAGGACTGGTAAGGACGGTCTATCAGAGTACCACGTGGTAGCTTGTTAGGATTTTATATCCTATGGAATCTTATGATTCCTGGGCAAATCCCGAAGGTCCGGTAAGGACGGTATGTCGGAGTACCACAAATGTTGTTGTTGATACACCTACCTCATTCTGTTGCCACATGTTGATGATGTTGTTGTTCCAGCTTCGTGTTATTGATGATGTTGTTTTTCCAGCCTCGTGTTGTGGATGATGTTGTCGTTCCAGCTTCGTGTTGTTGATGATGTTGTTGTTCCAGCTTCGTGTTGTTGATGATGTTGTTGTTCCAACCTCGTGCTGTGGATGATGTTGTTCCAGCTTCGTGTTGTTGATGATGTTGTTGTTCCAGCCTCGTGTTGTGGATGATGTTGTTGTTCCAGCCTCGTGTTGTGGATGATGTTGTTGTTCTAGCTTCGTGCTATTAATGTTGATGTTTCAGCTTCATGTTGATGATGATGATGATGATGATGTTACTCCAGCTCCATGTTGTAAACGATGATGATATTGATGATGAGAATTACTTTTGATGATTTATAGATGTGTCATTCAATGTTCCAGATGTTGATGATGATGTTGCCCTCTCCTTCTCTTGATGATGTTGTATTGGGTCATGTCAGTAGAATACCCTTCTCGTTAAGGGGGAGTGTTGCAATATTGTAACTTCGAAGAATATTCTAATTATATTTGAGTTATTATCTTATAGATCAAATCCCCTTTTGTGGATTGATCATGTCGGGTCTTGTATAAGATCAAATCTCCTTTTGTGGATTGGTCAAATCATATTTAAATGGTGGTATTCGTAAAGTCGGCCTCTAGTGTTTATAAAATGGTTTTAACCACTTCTAGAAGAAGTTGGCCCTACCCTGTGAAGAGACATAACCTTAGCACCTCCTCGACTAGTATTTATATGTGAGGATGGTGCCTCACTTACTCACACTCACACTCACTCATCTAGTGCGCATATCTCGAAGGCAGTTGCAGTTGTATGAGGAAGGAGAAGAGAGGCACATGCTCAGTCTTGGTTTCTTCTTGATGTTTTGGTCTTAGTCTTGGCATTGTATTGGAAATCTATTATTGAGGAAGTTTTTGCTAGGTTTTCTCCCCCATGAGGGTTTCCCAAGATAAAATGTTGCGTACCTTGTGATTGTGTTTCTTTCGGTGATCCTCTTTATGCTATTGTTTTGGAAATGCATTGAATGCTCATGTAATTTGGAAATAACCTAATAACAACAGTGAAAACTTAACACATGTATCATAGCCCTGGCAGAACCGATGATGGACCGGTTCTTTCTCTCCGCAATCCCATTCTGTTGAGGGTTGTATGAGATTGTCAACTCCCTCTTGATCTCTGCCTCCTTGCAGAAATGCTTGAATTAATTGGAGGTATATTCACCCCCAATATCTGACCTCGAGACCTTGATCGTCTTCCCTGTCTAGTTCTCCACCTAGGCCTTAAACTCTCAAAACCGATTGAAAACCTCATCCTTGGTCTTCATAAAGAAGATCCAAGTTTTACTGGAAAATTCATCAATGAACATCACATAATATAGTGCTCTTGGCATTGATGCCAATGACATCAATCCACTCAAATCTAAATGTATAAGATCAAGGATCCCCTTGGACCTACTCTTGTTGCTTGGAAAAGCAGCCTTGGCATTCTTGCCAAGAGCACAGCCTCTGCACTCGCCCTACTGCTCAACACTGAAATCTGGAAGACCTATGACAATCTCTCTCATAATCGACAATGCCCTATAGTGCATGTGTCTCATCCTCTAGTGCCATAGCTCACACAGGTTGCCACTGTCATGTACCAAGGCCTGAACAGGCTTTCCCTGCAACCTGTATAAATTTCCCTCTCTAACCCCAATGCTCATTGTTGTGTCAAGGATAGCTCCCTCTGGATGTATGAGTACTTTCCCTTTCTTGAACAAGATGGCGAAACCACTATCTTCCATAACTGAGACTGAGAGCAAATTCTTCTTTCCTGGTACATATAGCACATCCTGGGGCCTCCAACGAACCACCTGACTCAAGCTTGAACAAGATTGTTCCCTCTCCCTTCACTGCATACTTGGCATTGTCACCAAGCTCCACATGGATCCCTAAGTCTTGTAGTGCACGTGTCCCATCCTCCTGTGCCATAGCTCACACAGGTTGTCACTGTCATGTACCAAGGCCTGAACAGGCTTGCCCTGCAACCTGTATAAATTTCCCTCTCTAACCCCAGTGCTCACTGTTGTGTCAAGGCTAGCTCCCTCTAGACGTATGAGTACTTTCCCTTTCTTGAACATGATGGCGAAACCCCTATCTTCCATAACTGAGACTAGCAAATTCTTCTTTCCTGGTACATATAGCACATCATGGGCCTCCAACGAACCACCTGATTCAAGCTAGAACAAGATTGTTCCCTCTCCTTTCACTGCATACTTGGCATCGTCACCAAGCTCCGCATGGATCCCTAAGTCCTTTGTCAAACTACTAAATAGCTCACATGCTTCTGTCATGTTACGCAATGCACTACTGTCTATGCACCACGCACTCCTGGTGATCGTGCTGGTAGAAAGGTAGGAGAGTAGTAAGAATTCCTTCTCAAACTTCGTTGCAAATTCATCCAACTGAGTTTTTGTTAATGCTGCTACCTGTTGCGATTTACTCTTACCCTTCTTCTCTGGAAACTGAGATGCATAATGACCACTCTTGTGGCACGCAAAGCACTTGATCTCACTCAAGTCCTTCTTCTTCCCTGACTGTGAGTTTGCTCCCTCATTGTTAGCTTTAAACTCCTCTCGAGTCTCTCCCTTGATGCAAACATCCCAAAGCCTCTCCAATTAGGAAGTTTCTTTGGAGCACAGACTCCCTCGAAAAATGGCTCCCATGACTTGGAGAAACCAATCAATGCCACATTTACAAGTTCTATGACGTCCACCTTCTCCCCAACGACTGCAAGTTGATCACAGATCTACGTGATCTTTATGAGATAGTTGGTAACACTGTCAGAGCTTGACATCTGGATGGATCTGAACTTGTTCCTAAAGATCATCTTCATGTTCATGTCATCACTCGGAAACAAATTCACTAGAGCCTTCAACATCTCTCTAGCCGACTGCTTCTATGCCAAGTGAGGGATCAAATGATCCTTCACAGCATCGATGATTACTGTTTGGGCTTTGATGTCCTTCTCAAGAGTCGCCTTTTTTGTTGCATTTGTCAGTGTAGAAACAACCTTTTCTACAATCTCCCAAAGGTCATGTTCCTTCAAAATCAAGGTTACCCTCGCCTTCCAGGACAGAAAGTTACACATGGCCTTTTGAAGGAATTTACGTGGTCAAATAACCATATTTGAGGAGACACCCAGCTCAAATACATTCATTGGAGAGCTTTGAGGGGATTTTCAACAATTTCATAATTTTGTAAATCATGGATATGGAAAACTGCCAATAGTTTTTTATTATTTGTGGGATTAAAAAGTGGACTGTGGAACTATAACCACTTATTATTATTTTATTGGAGAGTTGTTCAGAACGTTAAGGAGTGATGTATTTCATTATTTTCCCTTGGAGAAAGGTAGATTTAGAATCCATTAATATTATTTTATTGTAAGAGGTTGAGCTAGAGACTCTATTTAAAGAGTAGCACCTTCATTTGTTTCTCATAGTTGGATTTGGGGAGATACCCCTTGGAGCTTAGTTCAAGATTTTGAAGGTAATGGAGTTAAGGGTTTTCTCTTCTTGTTGCATATGTGCTTGAACTCAATATTTCTGAAGACTAATGCTGGAATTTCTTGCATCAAACGTGTTCTGAAGGACCATCATATTGGTAACATTGTTCTTTGGTTGGAAGAAGTTGCATTGTGATTCATTTTCCCTTTGAATTCTTTGTTTTTATTGCTGGAAATGTAAACATGCACTGTTTCTCCTAATTAAGAATTGGTTTCCATTCACATTGTCTACACCCTCATGCATGTTTTAGAGGTTTTCCTCATTAAGATTCCTCAGAAGTAAATTTTTGCATTTGTGGATAGCAAGATACGGTTGATGTAACTTGTTAATTTCAGCTTCATGCTCCCCTTGTCACATAAGAAATAATTTCATTGTTGCTGCTCTACCTAGTTTATCTTTTGACTCCAGATAGACAGTAATCTTGGTCCACCCATCACTTTATAAAAATCTATTTTCAAAAAACTGTTTTTCCAAAGATTAACTCTTCATTTCACCTTAAGCTTCCATTGCATATCTTTGGCAATCCTATACTAGGGATACCCCCCTTGCACCGGAGGAGAGACAGCTTAAAGTGACAGAGGGCGCTATTGTGGTGATAAGTGACAGAGGGCGCTATTGTGGTGATAGTTCCTCCAAGATCTTGCTTGTGCTTTAGGACTTTATCACAAGAAGTGAGGGTTTGGGTGGTAACACCCTCCATCATTAAAAAACAAAAATTTGTAAAGAGAAATGAAAATAACTTCAAAATAACACAATACGTGATACAAGACACATTGAGGGGGGTGGTTGTATTTGTGAACTTAGGATTAGGGTATTTTAACATTTATTTTATTGCTTTTCACTGGTTTTGGGGTTTATTAGCCATGCTTGCCCCATCAGGTCCCACTGTTGGTTTAGTTGGTGCCACAATAGTCCTGTTACAGGCCTGTTTTGGCACTTGTAGCGGGCCAAAAGGATGCAGGAATGCCTAGAACAATCCCTTTTCAGGCAGCATACTAACTGGAAACATTCCCAGCGCCGTTCCCTGCCAAAAGGAAGCATTACCTACCCACTCCAAGGTTACCTGGGATGTGGAACTCAACGAACAGGTCTCCTAACAGTTGGAACGAGTTCCCATGAAACTATAATAATTCCTTTGACCACATGTATAAGTTACTACAACACAAAAGACACTTCACAACAAAACACACTTGGGGCTAACAAGGTGCCATTGCCAATTAGACATATGGATGATAAATAAAATGCTTAAATTTTTCATTCTTTTTCAGATGTATATAAACACTTCATCTAAAAGTTTGATACCTTTCGACATGTTTCACGATGGAGCTCCTCTTTGTTGGGAGCCTTGTGGAAATACAAGTAACCCCCAAATATCTCATCTGAGCCTTCCCCAGACAGAACCATCTTTACTCCCAAAGACTTAATTTTGCGAGACATCAAGAACATAGGTGTGCTTGCTCTAATCGTGGTCACATCATATGTTTCAACATGATAGATAACCTCCTCAATTGCATCTATGCCTTCCTGTTACCAAATGAATAAAGCAAGATGTCAGATAATTTTCTGTTTAATGCAGAGTAGATATAAATATTTTTCCAAACATGCATTTATGCAGTGCAGCTAAAGAGATACCTGTACAGTGAAGTCAAATTCATGATGAAAACTGCCAAGGTAATCTGCTACCTCTTTTGCAGCCTTCAAGTCTGGAGAACCCTGCAATAATATATAGCGGAAAGTCAGGGGAAAGATGCTAGAAAAATAATCTTTAACATATCTGCAACAAGAATGCAACATGAGGAGCATTACAGAAGATGAAGGACAATAATATGAATTTGAAAGATGAAGATAGGAAGAGAACAACAACAAAGAAAGAGAACAAAAAGGCAACAAGATAAACTTGAGAAGGCTCATAAAAAGGCCTTAGCACAACCAAAGGCACAAGAAATCCTGCAGATCTTAGTCCATGCCTAAAAGTTTAAAGTCAGATACTTTGGAAAATTGACAGATCTTGAGGCCTCTCTGTACATTTGACAGTTGACCAATATGATAAGAGATCGGAGAAGTCTTGCAATTTACTTCACGAGCATTCAATAGTTCTTGAGGTTTGGGAAGTAGCCCGTTACTTATTAGCTCAGCTAAAAATGCTTCTTAGTACAAGGAACACCTTTTTTCAGTGTTCCCCATAAGGAGTTGGGTACACGTATCCTACACTCCCCATGTTTCCTGATATGGTGACTTGATGGAGAACTTCCCCTGTCATCCCTGATATGCTCTCAGTACTTGTGGACTTCACTGGGGATGTACCCTGTAAAAATGAGATGTGCAAGGTACTGTGGAATACCCCGGTCCTCATGAAAACACAAAAAATGAAAACAACAGAAAAAAGTATTTCTACTTTAAAACAAGGTGAGGGTCATGGACAACATGGGTTTTCTACCATATTCCAAGTTACATCAGGTCCAACAAGCATTCTTTCAGTGAAAATTTAGAGAAGCATCAACCGTTTCTCATTTCTTTCACTGAAAAGTCAGAACATCAGTTCGATTTGAACTAGGGGCCAGCTGTTTTCACACTACCATAAAAGATATTGATATTTTCTCAAGGCAGATCAAGGCACACAGATGCACAGGACCAAGCAAAGGTTGACTGAGCATCACCAATTGGTTGAGCTTTTTCTAATGACAGTCTTGACTCTTTACTATTTATTTGACAATGGTTGTAATTTTTGATGCATCATTGTATTTCATTTTGATTTGGACATTAATGATCATACAATAAGAATACATTGATTCCCCTATTTTGAATACCATTCCAGATAGTGTAATTGCCAATTGGATCATCGATGTTTCTGTTTTAATTGTATAAATGGGTGATTAAATATGCATAAAAAGTTCTCTACTATTTTTGTTTAGTTATCTATTCAAAAATGCTACTTATATTACTCAGACAACAATATGTGCAAGTGGATGAAATAATGTACAGCCACTATGACAGCTATCTTATTGAAGTTTATGCTGCAATAACATCTGAATAATTGAAGCATCCTTGGCATATATAATAAGTACAAATCCTTTGACATTGACTTGGGCACATACTTCATCCATCCACAGCCTCTGAAATGAAGAAGCAGAAGAACAACAACCCTCAAATATACACTTACAGAGCAGAAAAACGTGTACAAACAGATGAAATAATGTACAATCACTATGACAGCTATCTTATTGAAGTTAATGCTGTAATAAGATCTGAACTTGAAGCATCCTTGGCATATATAATACGGAGAAATCATTTGACTTCGACTTGGGCACAGACCTCATCCATCCACAGCCTCTGAAATGAAGAAGCAGAACTACAAGAATCCTCAAATATACACTTAAAGCAGCCACTTGAATCCAGTGCCATAGACAAACATAAGGAAAGAGAATGAGCGAGTTGCAGTCACTGAGGAGAGCTGAGGAGAGCTGCTCTTCAATGATGGCACCGTGTCATATGGGAAAAATTCTACAGAACTTACTTCCAAATTTCGCATGCAAATTGGCACTCCCGTAAGATCTGCTTGAGTGTCTCAGTTTTACAACAAAAAATAAATTGATTATTTGTGACTCCAATCTTTGCTAATCTGGCCTTAGCAGGCAATCCCTCATAAATAAACATCCATGGAAAAAGTTTGAGGTTGTAGGAGTATCTATATGACCAGACTTTACTTAGCCTAGTAATACACCAAGATTCCACCTCTGTAGAAGACCACCTAAGATTCAGAATGGCAGCCAGAGATAATTTTTCAGGCATAAGCTGATATTAGTTTTTGCTGTTATATTCATGAATAGAGTTATCAGATGCCCACCACCAATCCCTCCATATTGGACCCCAGAAAACATTGTTCATTTGGAAAGATCTTCTATTGTAATAAGACCTTGAACTTCTCTAATAGCAGCGCTAACGTAATTCAACAAGGACTTACTATGGGCTAAAGCCTAAAACCCTCCATTCCAACCATGTTATGTTCTGTAAACACTATAGGTCTCTCCAATTAAACTTCCCCTTTTACCAAGTCTCTTCGCTTGAAATTGAGAGAGTTCAGCGATGCATTGATTTTGAACCTTCCACTCCCGAATAGGGCAGGAAGGAAGCTCCCAAGTTCCGACCTCTCTGCTACCTGAATAATTCCAGGATAACATATTAGAAACATATTTCCAAGCCTCCCATATGCTTTAGCCTTTACACGATGAAAGAACCATGAATTTTAAACAAGTGAGAGGCTGAAATAAGGTCACATATGTCAAACTGCCGATGAAGCTTGCCGAATATGCTTTACCTAAGATAATCTATATCTCATGAGAGATTTCCAAGGCGCCTCACCATCTGAGCAATAAACAATCAATTTTGCTGCTAGAATCATCCCTTCAGAAACAATATCTATCAACCCTAGTCCAACTTCTCCTTTGGTAGAGTACAAATGTGCCTAGGAACCAGGGAAAAGCCCCTCTATCCACCATACATACCCCAAGGAAAAGACCTCAACATTTTCTCAAGCCTCCTAGAGTGGGATTTACTTGGGAGCCAACAGGAAACATAGTATATAGGGTTAAGCCTACAAAATCTTGGAAATGAGGGTTAACTTTCTAGCAAATGGGAAATCCTTACACTACCAATAATGTAGTTTATTTTGGAGTTTTTCCAAACACCATTTCCACATAACTGATGTCGAGAGATCACTCCCAAACAGGATACCAAAATATCTCACTATCTCCTGTACTTAAACGTATTTCCAAGTGTGGGGAATCCAACCAAGGGGATCCTTGACACCAACTAGCCAAAATTCAGTTTTATGCTCATTGACAACCACTCTTGAAGCAGAACAGAAAGTAACTAGGTACTAAATAGTAGACACAATTCAAGTCTGATCCATATGGATTGATATCAAAGAATCATCTACGAAATGATTATTAATCACCTTTGTGCTTCCAAGAATCCTCATATCCCAAATGCAGCCTTAGGCATCAGTTGCCTCAAGAAGCTAACAAGTGTGTCAGCTATCAAAACATAATGATAAGGAGCCAATGGACATCCCTGTATGATATATTGATGAAGCACAATATGGTCGAAGAAGGAGCCATTAATGTTTTGAACCAAATAACCAAATAAGTATAAGAAACACACGATTCAATAACTCCATGACTAAATGAGTGAATGAATAAGAAGCCTCTTTGAAGGGGTAACCTCCTATTACAAGATATCCAAATGCACATCAAAATATGATTATTCAAATCAGTCTCCTTGATGTATATATAGGAGATAAAGAAGGATAGAGGGAATCTACAATTATTAACCTGCCTAAAAATATATATATAATGATAAGTAATGAGGGTTAGAACCATAGCGTGCCCCTCCCCTTCAAACAAGTGTTGCCCTCAACATTGATCAACTGTGGACACCTTTTATGAAGAACTCATCTTCCTGTTACCACCTAAACTAGCATCCAAGTGTGTCAACTATCAAAACATAATGATAAGGAGCCAATGGATATCCCCGTATGATATATTGATGAAGCACACTATGGTCGAAGAAGGAGCCATTAATGTTATGAACCAAATAATCAAATAAGCATAAGAAACACCCAATTCAATAATTCCATGACTAAATGAGGTGAACGAATAAGAAGCCTCTACGAAGGGGCAACCTCCTATTACAAGAGATCCAAATGCACATCAAAATATGATTACTCAGATCAGTCTCCTTGATGTATATATAGGAGATAAAGAAGGATAGAGGGAATCTACAATAATTAATCCGCCTAAAAAAATTAATATAATGATAATTAATGAGGGTTAGAACCATAGCGTGCCCCTCCCCTTCAAACAAGTGTTGCCCTCAACATTGATCAACTGTGGACACCTTGTATGAAGAACTAATCTTCCTGTTACCACCTAAACTAGCATCCAAGTGGAAAATCCAACCAAGGATGCTACCTTGGGGTAAAGGATGGGAATTCTACCACTGTCACCTCAACACAATATCCCCTTCACTTTTGGCCAGTTCTCAAGGCCAAGGGGTCTATCTCTAGTCTATTGATAATAGAGTTCAAGTTAATTGCTTTTAGTGAATTAATCTATGAGAGCTTATGATTTACTTCAATGTATGAATCCCACAAATATGTAACAATATAAATATACAAGGATTCCAACAAATAAGTGATTAAATGCTTTAAGATAACACTTTAATGACATAAGCATAAACCACAATTATCCACTTAAAGTATTATGAGTTACAAGCTAGTGGATCAATGCCAAGTCTGATTCATGAAGTATACAAGAAAGGAAAACTCAGATTTGGATTAGTTTGATTAACATTTAAGAAAATAACACTTAGAAACTAATTAAGATCACAAGAGATGAAATCATTTAACACAAATCGACCATATGTGATGTGCCTTTAGGTGCAAATCAATCATGTGCTTGATTAAGGGCAAGTCCAAGGTGAAACTTGGGCTGTCCTTGTCCTTCAAATATGTTTTATTAATGATTTATTGCAAAATTCCAGGTTTGAATTTAGAGAAATATCAATCCAAGAGAAAGATTCCAACCTTAAAGGAAGTCATCTTGGATTGTTAGCTTGGGTTTTATGATATGCTATGAAATAGTAATCCAAAATCGTTTAGAATCAAGTTCACAACAAGTATATCAATGTAAATGAGCAAGAACTTGAAACATAAGGTAAATTCCCCCTATGGTTTATCAAGATTAGCTTTAAAATTAGCTGTAAGATATGCAATTAGTACCAATTTAGAGATGAATTTCACTACTATAAAATAAGAATAAGCTTGCCACAACCTTCTAGTAAATGAAAAAAATGCTAAGTCTAGTGCTAGATGTTCTTTAGATGCATAAAACCTAGACATAGGGTTTATGTAAATCTGTTTTTCATCTTTTTTCTGTAATTTCCAGATTTACATCAACATCAAAATCAGTCCAAAGAAAGATAAATAAACTTTAGAAGCACAAATCTAAGGGGGTGATTTGCCTCTTAGGGTTTTCAGATAAGAAATTAAACTCAACCCCTAACTTGATCTAGTCTAGAAAATAGAATAAGCAATGAACTTAAAGCTAGACTAGGAAAGAAATCTAACTAATGATTTTTCAAAGCTTTTTCTTAAATTCCTTTGTAAACAAAAAAAAAAAAGCGATTTTGGATTTTGTAATTTTGGTTGGTGTTGGGAGAAGACAAGTGCCTTATTCCAACTAAGGGCTTATGGGGTCAAGAAGAAAACCCGTCTTCAAATTTGGTCTCTACATGAAAATATGTGGAGTGATCTCAGAAGATAGATACATGTCATGAGTCCATGGCCAATGTATAACAAATACATAAGGGGATCCATGATTAGGCATAGGATAAATGTGCTCTCTAGGTATAAAAACCTTTACAATACATGATCGACACTTTTACATAAGGGAAAAGTAAAAAAGCCTAGGGGTTCCCTAAGTCATGTGTCCTAGTGGATCCATTCCAAGAGCCCGCGTACCACCCTTGGCCATAAAAGACCTCCAAGGGATAATTAGCAGATCCATAAGAGCAGGGACCATCTTGAAATGGGGACCAAGACGACAGGCCATGACAAACCAAAAAGGGTCTAGAGAAACCACCTAGATGGAAAAAACACTTTACATAGATCAACTAAGCATGGTCCAGTACAATACATGACATACAATGGTCACACTTTTCGCGAATCATGATACAATAATACATGTCATCATGATGGCACATCTGATCATGGTACTCTAAGCTCTGACATCATCAAGATAAGCACAAGATCTGGTCATACGCTAAACATATCTGGCGAAGAAAATGAGGTACAACATTATATATCTGGTTTCTGTATTAAGTGATGGCCTACTTTGCATGTTTCTAAAGACTCTTGTACCTTGTGATTGTTAGTCTTACTTGATTCTATGGCTTTGATTGACTAGGGTGCACTTGACATGGTCCTTTGGAGGACGTCCTCATGCTTTCACCCAAGACGTTGTGCATTTTATGTTGATGTTTGTAGCATCGAACAAGTACTTTCACATTGATTTGCGTCTAACATGTAGAAGTAATCATTAATACCTCTTAGAACTTTGGAAATTCACTTTAATTAAAGGAATTATTAAAGTGAATGTCTTGTTATAATTAATTGATTTTAATTTAATGAGATGCCTAAGTTTTGGCTTTAGTGAATTTAATGAATCTTAGCCATTGATCTCAAGTGAGGTGAGATCTAATCTCAACATTTAATCACTTTGGGGATTAAGGTTAGGGTATAACTCAAGATTATAAAAGGCAACCAAGGTGAGAAGAGAAGATACATTTTATTGGATCTCTATTGGAGTCAGTGACTCATAAAGAGAGCAAAGAAGGACTTTTGCTCAAGGTCGAATTACAAAGGGTTGTGGTTCAAGGGGATCTCGGATAGGTGAAGAAGGATTTTCATATAGAGATCAAGACCAAAGGAGGAAAGGAGGCAAGAGGGCAGCAGAAGACAGATTTGGGCAGTAGGACGGTCGTAGGACAGATTTGGACAGCAAATATAGTCGTGGATTGAACCATACAAGAGCTGCAGAGAGCGTCATATGCAGGCCGCAGGTATAGCAAAGCACTTACGTACACAGGTCACAGGTACAGCAAAGTGTATACATATGTGGGTTGCAGGTACAGCAAGGCACGTACATACAAGGGGCGCAGGTGCAGAAGGGAGCGTATATACACGAGTTGCAGGTGCCGAAGGACATGTACATACGTGTTGTACAGGTCGTACAGGACATAGTACAAGGGCCATACAGCGACAGCAGAGTTGTTGGGTTGCAGGTGTTTGTTGTATAATCTGTTTCTATTCTCAGTGGGCAGTTTTCCTAGTTTAGGAGCCCCTTGTAAGCTTGTTTTGAAGGGGCAAATTTTCTATGTGTTGTGTGAAGTTTGGTTTCCATATTTTTGCTTCCGTTGTTTTTATTTCCAGCGAGTATATTTTATTTTGTGAGTTGTAATTTGATTGCAAGCAAGGAAATACACAAGGTAGTAAAGTATCTAGGTATTGGGAATTGAGTTTTCAACATGGTATCAGTGCACTCACTCTAAGAGGGAGCCAAATTCCAGATCCACATCAGTGTGCAGCAGATCTGTCACATCTGCAAGGAGATCTCTATAGATCTATAAACCAGCAGTCTGAAATCTAAGGATAGATTTCTGGGAAAAGCGTACAGCAGCAGAGTATGTTTTGCAGATCATATGCGTAGATCAGTAAGCCTGGGCGCGTACATACATGCACGCGACATAAGTACAAAGCACATATATATTCAGGATATAGAAGAGCAGGGCACGTACATACACATTGTTCAGGCTTACAGGGCACGTACAGAGGCAGTTTCAGCAGTGAAGTTCTTGTGGGTTCTTGAAGGAATAAGCACACGGTAGTTGTTTTGTTCAGAACTAGTAATGGCAGCAATGCAGCATCAATTCTCAGGTTTGAAGACCAGTTGGATGGATCAACTAACTTTCTGTCTTGGAAGGCAAGGGTAACCTTGCTTTTGAAGGAACATGATCGTTGTGAGATTACAGCGAAGGTGGTTCCTACACCGAAAGATGTAGTAGAGAAGGTCGCTCTCGAGAAGAAGGACATCAAAGCCCAGAGAGTGATCTGGGATGTCGTGAAGGATCGTTTGATCCCTCACGTGGAAGAGAAACAAACGGCAAGAGAAATATTCAAGACTCTAGTGGATTTGTTCTAGAGTGACAACTTGAACAAGAAGATGATCTTGAGAAACAAGCTCAGATCCATCCAGATGTTAAGATCTGACAATGTTACCGCTACTTCATGAGAATCACCTAGACACATGATTAGCTTGCAGTCGTTGGGGAGAAAGTGGATGAGGCAGAACTTGTAAATGTGGCATTAAATGGTTTCACCAAGTCATGGGAACCATTTGTCAAGGCAGTTTGCGCTCAGGAGAAACTTCCTAATTGGGAGAGGCTTTGGGATGATTGCATCCAGGAAGAGGCTCGAGAGGAATCTAAAGCCAGCAAGCTGGGAGATGGAGAGGAGAACCTGGCCCTGGTCATCCAGGCCAAGAAGGGAAAAGAAAATGATTCCAAGGGTAACTATGAGGGAGCAACCTCACAATCGAGGAAGAAGAAGGACTTCAGTGAGATCAAGAGTTTTTGTATGCCACAAGAGTTGTCATTATGCAACTCAATGTCCGGAGAAGAAGGGGCAAGGGAAATTGCAGCATGTGGCAGTGAAAACTCAGTTGGATGAGTTTCCTGCGAAGTTTAAGAAGAAATTCATACTAGTCTCATGCCTCTCTACCAGCACCAACACAAGGAGTGCTTGGTACTTGGACAGTGGTGCATCTCATCATATCACAGAAGAAGGACTCAAGGACCCATGTGGAGCTTGGTGGCAATGCCAAGTGTGCAATGAAGAGGGAGGGAACTATCTTGTTCCAGCTTGAGTCAGGTGGTTCGTTTGAGGCCCAGGATGTGCTTTATGTACGAAAACTAAAGAAGAATTTGCTCTCAGTCTCAGTTTCGGAGGACAGGGGTTTTGTCATCATATTTAAGAAAGGGAAAGTACTCATACGTTGAGAGGGAGCTATCCCTAACACAACAATGAGCATTGGTGTTAGAGAGGGCAAGTTATTCAAGTTGCAGGGAAAGCCTATTAGTAGGTCCAAGGGGATCTTGGATCTTATTTATTCAAATGTGAATGGACCGATGTTAGTGGCAAAGGACGAGGAGCAAAAGGCTACGAAGGGAGATCAGAGTTCAGAGACTTTCGGTTCAGGGAGTCAACCTTAAGGTGGGGAGGAGTAGTTATCCCCTTCTAGCTCGATCAAGAGACCCAATTGGTTTGAATTGACATTGCGGGGTGCTCAAGAGCAAGTTGAGGCTCCTAAGAGCACATTCAAGGAGAGCAAGCCTCCAAAGAAGTTTTCGAACTTCATGGCACTGGTGAGTAACGTCATTGAAGAGGCAGCAGACCAACAGGTACAGGAAGATGCCTTGGTGCAGGATGATGTGTGTGACATTATGCCAAGACCGTACAGAAAACCAGTTCCAAGTGGCTCTTCGAGAAGTACCTTCTTCGCTAAGAGGGAGTGTTGATGTTTGTGGCATCGAATAGGTACTTCCACATTGGTTTGTGTCTAACATGTGGAAATCATCATTAATACCTCTTAGAACTTTGGAAATTCACTTTAATTAAAGGAATTATTAAAGTGGATGTCTTTTTATAATTAATTAAGTTTAATTTGATGAAATGCCTAAGTTTTAGCATTAGTGAATTAAATGAATCTTAGTCGTTGATCTAAAGTGAGGTGAGAAATAATCTCAATCGTTAATCACTTTGGAGATTAGGATTATGGTATAGCTCAAGATTATAAAAGGCAACCAAGGTGAGAGGAGAAGATACATTTTATTGTATCTCTATTGGAGTCAGTGAATCGTAGAGAGAGAAAAGAAGGACTTTTGCTCAAGGCTGATTCACGAAAGGTTGTGATTCAAGGGGATCTCGGATAGGTGAAGAAGGACTTTCATCTAGAGATCAAGTCCAAAGGAGGAAACGAGGCAAGAGAGCAACAACAAACAAATCTGGCCAGTAGGACAGTTGTAAGATAGATTTGGGCAGCAGATACAGCCACGGATCGGGCCATACAAGAGCCACAAGTATAGCAAGGTGTGCACGTACGTGGGTCGCAAGTACAGTAGAGCACGTACATACGCAGGCCGCGGGTGCAACAACGCACATACATCGCAGGCCACAAGTGCAGAAGCGCACATACATACGCGTTGTACAGTTCGTACAGGGCACATATAGATCATACAAGATGCAGTACGGGAGTCGTACAGCGACGGCAGAGTTGTTGGGTTGCAAGTGTTTGTTGTATATTTTTGTTTCTATTCTCAATGGGCAGTTTTCCCAGTTTGGGAGCCCCTTGTAAGCTTGGAAGTTATTGGAATGAAAAGTTGATTTTGAAAGGGCAAATTTTCTGTATGCTTTGTAAAGTTTGGTTTCCATATTTTTGCTTCAACTATTTTTATTTCTAGTAAGTATATTTTATTTTTTGTGTTGTAATGTGATTGCAAGCAAGGAAATACACAAGGTAGTAAAGTATCTAGGTGTTGGGAATTGAGTTTTTAACATTTTACGTAGGATGTTGCATGTGTGATGCACATGATGACTTGACACGTTCAGACATATCCTCTCACACCTCCTCGATCCTGGACGATGGGCAGATGAGCTCACATTTTGCAGATGTGGTCATATTGGTTGATAGATGGGAAAGAAGCCCACATCTTGGGCAGTGCACCCCGGAGCTTATTAGACATTAGATGGAGGACGTTGCACTGGGACATGATTGGACACCATTCAGAGAGATGATGCACTCTCTTTCCACCTTGGACGTTGAGCACATTGATGATGACATCATGTGCTAGGATACTTTGATGATGATGAGGCTTGCTTGACATTGGGGCACCATTTGATAGTTTGGGCCCTTGATGGATGACATGACCCTTGATGAGGAGGCACGACTTCCACCTTGCCTACACCACTTGACGATGAGACATGGCCTTTGGAGGCCTCCTACACCCTCTTGGAGCATGACATCACCCACAAGTGTGACCTTGGAGGACATATTATGGTGTATTAGCATGTTTATCTATTGTTTTGAGGCTATTTGAGGGGTCGACCTAGACCTATCTCACTTGCATCATAGATTACTTGTGTTTGAGGGGATTTGGAGGGGGGCTTTAGTGCTAGGGTTGTCTCATATAAAGAGGCTAGTGCTACTCCTAAGCCAAATCATAACTCATCACTTGGGAATCATCATTACTAATTCTTCTCTTCTCTAATTCGCTATGGAGTACTTGTGCGCACTTTTGGAAGGATGATATTCTTAGATGTTTTCTCTTGTTTTTCAAGGATGATCTTTGAGCTAGGGTTTCTTCATGCACATCGACTTGTCTCAGAAAGTGTTCTTTTTCAAGTTTACATGCTTGTTTATGGTATAATATGGTGGATACTGTATTAAATGGTTAATTGTTGCATGTTACCTCGTATGTTAGGTTCATTTTGCTAGAAACCCTAGGAGGGATTAAGATTGTTTATCCCCCTCCCTATTTTCATTCATCTTGATTTGTTGAAGCATTTAAGACCTAGTCTAGGGGTTAAGATTGTTTATTCCCCTAGCGTTTGTGTTTGTTACTTCAATACATAGGGTTTATGATGGTATAACCTCTAGGGTTTGACCTAGTTCAATTAAGATCTTGTTGCTAGACACTAGAGAAGGAAAGAAAACAACACCTAGGGTTTACAAATGTATAACCCCTAGGATTTGTTTCCTTGAAGGTTCGATTTGGTTTTATGATGGTATAACTCCAAGCTTGGATCTTCACCCTTTCTCTTGCCTTTAGCAATCTTTCCAAGTGTTGGCTTTGACTCCATTTTCTCAAGGAGAAAACGGCACTAGTCTTCAGCTCACAAATGATACAAAATCCTAACAAACCCTCTCACTCTCAAAAGCAATTAGTTGGTAAGATACTACCTTGCATTTGCATGCTTATTCTACCTCAACAACTTGCATTCTAAGGAAATTTCTTGCTACTGTTATAAAAGTATGCTACAACCATTAGGACTTAATCATATTGAGGCAACTAAGACAATGATACATGATCAGAGTCTACCCATGACTCTATGGGCAGAAGCATGTATGACAGCAGTATATGTTCAAAACCGTAGTCCTCATCAGA
>ML837494.1:76012-89031 GCA_009831015.1 Picea engelmannii | reverse complement strand
CACATTACTTGGAGGAACCTCTCAGTGTAATAGCTCATTGGAATCGGGAGGAGCAACACTACAGGATGGGATGGTGAGAAGTGACTTTCAGTGGCCAGGGAAGCCACAAGGAGAGATAAGGCACTTTTCAAAGGTAAAAAGGTTAATTAATTAATTAAAGTGATTTAATTAATTAATTAAATATTAATAAAATCAAAGTCACTTTGGAGGGACAAGGTGAGCAAGAAGTATAAAGGAAAGGCAAGGGCCTCTATTCATTGATTCAGGTATGATTATCTTTGATATCCGGCTTCTAGCTAGTGAGCCCATATCTTGGGGGTTTTGAGGGTTTGACTTAACAAACCCTAGAGGACGATTCAGTGGTGAAAGATTCCACCTAGCTTGTCCCAAGCTTGGTCTCGGGGATGCAATACTCCCCCACACCATTCTAGTTCAGATCTACTCAATGCAGGAGGGTTTTACACCAGCGACAGGCACAGGAAGAGAAGGAGGGCGCACCATTGGGGGTTTCCAGCAAGGGGGACGCACCATTCATTGAAGGAAGGTTCATTGTAGGAGTTTGAAAGGGCTCTTGGAGATTTGAGCACTTGGGTTTTACTTGCAGGGCCTTGGCCATGATTTCTAGTGCCTCTTGAGAGAGTTCTACGGTCCAGATGATTCCCTAGAGCATTGGGGCGAATTGGAGAGAAGGAGGGCATTTTTGAGATTCAGATCTATTCAGTTTGGAGGGGTTATACTTCAGATCTGATCTTGAGACTTCACCTAGTGACTTGCAGTGACCCGATCTACCTTTCTAGCGAGTTTCAGGGCATTTGGAGGCCTCCTTCATCAGGGCCGAAATTGTAGGGTTTGACAGTTTTCAAGAGAGCGCAGCTCCATTAGAGGATTCAGCATTTGGAGGAGTTTCCCATGGTATTTCAATCTGAGATTTCAGGAGGGGATTCTACTCATCCTAATCTACTGTTTGGCATATTTATCGGAGAGTTTGGACATCTTTGACAGGAGAGCCAAATTATTAAGGGTCTTCAGAGTTCCAGCAGTGCGTGGCATCTTCCAGCTTGGGGTTTGGCACTTCAAACGGCCCAGATCTCTTTTGTACTGGTCTTCAGCCTTTGGAGGCTTACCTTGTCTTATCAGGGCATTTTGTAGCATCTCTTATTGTTTATTGGAGCCATTTGTTGAGCATTCCAGATCGACCTCACTCTTGTATCAGGTTCTTGCTCATTATATTAATAAAGGTCAGATCTTGCTATTGGTTCCATATTTGGTGTATCTTGTACTTTCATTGATTGTATCTTCAGATCTATGTGTGATTATTGAACATAAACCCTAAGGCCGAAATCAAGAGGTCAACCTGCAAATAAACACATACAAACAAGTAAATCAGCAAAGTGTTTGACAAAATGCCACAACTAGTAAAAGTTTAAAAGACACCCAAAACCGTGATGTTTCCTGGCATATTGGCTTGGGAACATTACAGTGGTTTCAAAGCTTAGATTCCTGCCAGCCACTGGGAATTAGCACATGCATGTAGAGCCATAGAAGGGTCTTCCATAAGGAGAAATGGATAAGATATAGTTTGAGATAATTTACTGTGAGATAAAGTATTCCAGCCTTAGCAAGGAAATTAAGGCCCAACTAACCTTCCCACAGTATGTAGCCTTAAGAAATCCCAGATGGAAGGAAGATGAGATTTTACTCGAGATCATCGGATTAGTTAGAGGAAAAGAGAGAAGCTAGATGGAAGGAAGAATAGAGACCCCACGCCCAGTAGGAGCACGCAACTTTGCTACAGTTGTAAGGTGCCTTGGGAGGCAGATCATAGGTGTAGGGTTAAGGATCAAAATCACATTATTGAGGCACAATATGACAGTGATGATGGGGTGTGTGAGGACGGAGCGATAGCTGCCGATTTGGGGCAATCTGATGATGATAGTGACTCTTGCACAGAGGCTAATGATAGTGACTCTTGCACAGAGGCTAATGATAGTGACTCTTGCACAGAGGCTAGTGATTCTGGCACGCTTGAGGAGGATAGTGACCTTTGCACATTGGAGGAGCAGTTGGATGGACAGGAGGATAGCACTTATGTTTCAACAATCATAGCACATATTGTTGATGACCTTACACCTCAACAAAGTAATAACACTAGTGAGGACTCACACGTGTTAGCACCTACAGATGACCAGCTTCCTTTGTTGACCATAACACATCTGTCATCTTTCCAGACACCTATGATAGCCACATCACATGAGGATAGCAGTAGCATAGAGGAGTCGTATGTGAGGGATGCACACCATGGGCATGTAGGTCCACAGATCCAGGAGGGGATATGTGACGTGCAGACAATTGATCCTACACTCACATATCAGCATGAGGAGTTTGAGTCACGGTTTGTGGAGACTCCATTAGTTGAGCAGGTTGTGGATGCTGACAGGTTGATGGGACAATTACTTCTAGGATCAACCTGCATTGATGAGGATGCACTCTTTAGGAGTCAGGATGACCATAGCACGTGTCTGGACACATCTATATGGGATCCAGGCGCAAATGATAGTAGCAGGGTGAGTGCACAGGAGGATACAGTTGCTCACACCGGATACAGTATGATTCAAAGAGAGCTAGTTGTTGATGATATACAATCGCATATAGGAGGACCCAGCAGCACAGTAGACAGTGGGCAGTTCAACACGTTATCTTATGCAGAGAATGTTTTTGGGGATTCCAAAGTTGACACTAGCAGGGAGGGATATAAGGTGGCACCTCAGCATGACTATGATCAGGAGTCACACAACTTAGCAGCATAGTTGAGAGTCAGTGAAGATATGATCATGGCAGCCACCATGCGCAGTGATGACATGCATGCATTGATGGCAGATTACTACTGGAAAGCATCAGTGGCACATGGCAGTTCAGATGGGGGATTTGCCATGGATGATTTCCATACTCTCAGGGAGAGAGTATCTATGATGAGGACCGACTAACAGCGGTTGTTGACTGACAGGGACTACCTATTGAGGATGGGTGAGACGTATCATGAGGCTCTGAGGGAGCAAAAGTTGGAGGTGGACAGACTTACTCGGGAGTTGGAGAGCACTCGAGGATTCTTGAGAGGCACACAGACATCCCATCAAGAATCAAAGTCTAGATCAAATGAGCCTCTTGAGGAGATTCATCAGAGATCCCCTTCATCTGTCTTAGTGGACACTCAAATATATCATTTAGTCACGTTGTTAGAGGATGTTGGTGATCTAGCATAGGAGCACCAGTTGATGGAGGACACCTCCATTAGTGTTCCGAGAGCGGTTGACCTCCATGTAGAGGTTGATCCAGCAGTACGCCTAGAATCTATGATGCAACATGAGTCTACAGGAGATGATGTGAGTATGCAGGGGCATGCAGTGAGGAGTGATCGTTCACAGAGACATGCAAAGATATGCAGTCAGATTTAGACGAATGTATTGGATTGTAGGGAGGAGACATACTTAGGGGAGCATACAAATTTCACTCCTTTGTAGCAGCACATAGTTATGAGACCTCACCTTCACCATTTCAGCAGTGGCATGGGGGATGAGAGATGGAGATTGGTTTACCAATAGTTGGAGAAGTTACTTCCGGTTGTACTGAATGGTTGGTATTCGGTGATGACCACGGGAGAGTATTTATCATGGATACCGAAGGACGAGCTTCTGGTCGAATCCTTGGGATTGACCAAAGCATGTGACACCTTCCAGTCCTACAGTCAGCTGCAGATGTTTCTGTTAGCCGGTCCTGACACTTTTATCATGGACAGTAGCATGAGGAGGAATAGGTCGTGGCTGAGGACACAGGGAGTGGCTAGGCCAAGACCACCTAATATGAGTATCTTTACAGCATCCAGTCGGATAGAGGTGGATCGTCATAGGCAGCTAGTTGAGACTTGGTGTGTGATGGTGAGCATCATAAGCCAGGTGATAGCAAATGAGCACAGAGGGCTTCTAACAGTGATCAGTCTCACACAGGAGCAGTTAGAGGAGATTGGAAGTGATAAACTTCCAAGTTTGCCATGGGATTCGGGTGTTCATTTAGCTAGCAGGATGTTTTACTATAGGGTGACCTAGGTTGCACCAGAGAGCCACATATGCCACCATGGGTTGGTTTGGAGTGGGCCTGCAAGGATTTGTCCGATGGAGCGAGGCAGCTTTTCACTCTTGGTCATCATGATCGGACATGGAGATGGTTGGGCAGTCACTCCTTCCACAGATGCGGTTTTTGGACAGCAGGTCCAATGGCCACAGGTACTTCAGCTTGAGGATCCAGTATATATACAGGGAGCAGTCAGGCAGGGTCAGCATAGTGCAGTGCCAGCATGGTGATCTTCGACGGAGTCTAGCATGGGATCCAGGGATTGCAAGGATGAGCATTTAACTGACTGACAGGGACGAGTGGATCGTTGCAGGGGAAAGTTGTTTTGATTTTCCATTGAACTTCAATGTTGAGGAGAGCACATCTCTTGAGGGTGTCTCACGGAGGTCTTACAGTACCTCATTCTGGCATCAGCATGCGCAGTTGATGGAGGCCGTTTTGATCGTGGTAGTGTCTTGGAGGATGGACTCATTCCGGAATGAGGCCATGTGTCATGTACAGGAGTTTCACAGTGTTGATACATTTCAAGATTATGCTTTCCAGGGGATTGCAGTTCATGTATTGATATGGGACCCAGGGGGCAGAGTGTGTGATAGCTCCTCTTTGGATGGGGTCTACTATGTGTCCCACAGGTGGACATGGGATCCTGGTATTATACTTGAGGTGATTTGGTTATTGCTTGAGGACAAGCAATTTTCTAGCAGGGAGGATTGTAATGTCCCCACTTTGGGACATCATTACAGTACAGAGGGTTATGATGACGGAATGAGGTCTTACAGTACCTCATTCTGGCATCAGCATGTGCAGTTGATGGAGGCCGTGTTGATCGTGGTAGTGTCTTGGAGGATGGACTCATTTCGGGATGAGGCCATGTGTCATGTACAGGAGTTTCACGGTGTTGATAAATTTCAAGATTATGCTTCACAAGGGATTGCAGTTCATGTCTTGATATGGGGCCCAGGGGGCAGAGTGCATGATAGCTCCTCTTTGGATGGGGTCTACTGTGTGTCCCACGGGTGGACATGGGATCCTGGTATTATACTTGAGGTGATTTAGTTATTGCTTGAGGACAAGAAATTTTCTAGCAGGGATGACTGTAATGTCCCCACTTTGGGACATCATTACATTACAGAGGGTTATGATGACTAGAGTAGCCAGATGGAGGTTATAACAACTACAGGGATTATTGAGAGGCATTTTGGGGTCCGCCTTGCATCGCTCATCCCATTTCATCACTATGATCCATTCCGCACAGGTTGGCTTTGGTTCCATTGCATTCCGACAATTTCCTTGATTTTGAGTATTTTGAGCTATAAGTTAATTAAATTCACTAAAGAGGTCATTTTGGGCACATTACTTGGAGGAACCTCTCAGTGTAATAGCTCATTGGAATTGGGAGGAGAAACACTACAGGATGGGATGGTGAGAAGTGACTTTCAGTGGCCAGGGAAGCCACAAGGAGAGATAAGGCGCTTTTCAAGAGTAAAAAGGTTAATTAATTAATTAAAGTGATTTAATTAATTAATTAAATATTAATAAAATCAAAGTCACTTTGGAGGGACAAGGTGAGCAGGAAGTATAAAGGAAAGGCAAGGGCCTCTATTCATTGATTCTAGTATGATTATCATTGATATCTAGCTTCTAGCTAGTGAGCCCATATCTTGGGGGTTTTGAGGGTTTTGAATTAACAAACCCTAGAGGACGATTCGGTGGTGAAAGATTCCACCTAGCTTGTCCCAAGCTTGGTCTCAGGGATGCAATACTCCCCCACACCATTTTAGTTCAAATCCACTCAATGCAAGAGGGTTCTACAACAGCCACAGGCACAGGAAGAGAAGGAGGGCACACCATTGGGGGTTTCCAGCAAGGGGGGTGCACCATTCATTGAAGGAAGGTTCATTGTAGGAGTTTGAGAGGGCTCTTGGAGATTTGAGCACTTGGGTTTTACTTGCAGGGCCTTGGCCATGATTTCTAGTGCCTCTTGAGAGAGTTTTACGGTCTAGATGATTCCCTAGAGCATTGGGGCGAATTGGAAAGTAGGAGGGCATTTTTGAGATTCAGATCTATTCAGTTTGGAGGGGTTATACTTCAAATCTGATCCTGAGACTTCACCTAGTGACTTGCAGTGACCCGATCTACCTTTCTAACGAGTTTCAAGGCATTTGGAGGCCTCCTTCATCAAGGTCAAAATTGTAGGGTTTGACAGTTTTCAGGAGGGCACAGCTCCATTAGAGGATTCAACATTTGGAGGAGTTTCCCTTGGTATTTCGATCTGAGATTTCATGAGGGGATTCTACTCATCCCGATCTACTGTTTGGCATATTTATCGAAGGGTTTGGACATCTTTGATAGGAGGGTCGAATTATTGAGGGTCTTCAGAGTTCCAGCGGGGCGTGGCATCTTCCAGCTTGGGGTTTGGCACTTCATACGGCCCAGATCTCTTTTGTACTGGTCTTCAGCCTTTGGAGGCTTACCTTGTCTTATCAAGGCATTTTGTAGCAGCTCTTATTGTTTATTGGAGCCATCTGTTGAGCATTCCAGATCGGCCTCACTCTTGTATCAGGTTCTTGCTCATTATATTAATAAAGGTCAAATCTTGCTATTGGTTCCATATTTGGTGTATCTTGTACTTTCATTGATTGTATCTTCAGATCTATGTGTTATTATTAAACATAAACCCTAAGGCCGAAATCAAGAGGTCAACCTACAAATAAACACATACAAACAAGTAAATCACCAAAGTGCTTAACGAAATGCCACAACCAGTAAAAGTTTAAAAGACACCCAAACCGTGATGTTTCCTAGCATATTGGCTTGGGAACATTACAACAAACTAGAACACTACACTTCTTTGAACAGTGTCAGAACAAACCTCGGATCTGCTTCTAAAATTCGGCCTTAGATAGCTCGCTGCCTCATAGAGCACTGTAACAGGATTGTCATTTTGGTTTTAAGTCCACAGTTTAAGAGCTTAAATTTGCGGTTATGACTGCCCTTAGCGGTTGCCCCAAGAACTTCCATAAAACAGTCATGTGGCTAGCACGTCTAGCCTCTCCTAGGCTACGACTATTCTTCCTTTAGCAGGCCGAGCCACCAAGAGACAGGTGGTTGCCTTCTCATGTTGTCCAGAATACTGTAAGCAAGGCTCGGTCAGGGTTTTAGGCTTGTGGCCAGCCTATTTTGGACAGCCGGCCCTCTTCACAGAACTTGGCCAGGTCTACTTTATCACAGAAATTTTAACAGAGGGTTTGGCCCTTCCTTTGAACTGGAAGTGGGGTTCTTAGCAGTTCCATCTCCTATGACCTTCCTTTATCAATGTGTTGATGGTCATCCTCGGGACCCACTCTGAAACCATGTTGAATTTTATGGTATGCTAATGCATTTTAATTTTCTTACTATTTAGAATAAGTTGAACCATAATCATTTTGCGGCAACACAATGGCTGCAATAAACCAAGAACACAAGAAGAATAACCATGCACAAGAACACAAGAAGTATCCTGGGAAACCCTTCTCAACAAGGGAAGAAAACCCAACCGATCCTTTGCTATATTCTCAAGAGATAGACCTCCCACACCATCACCAAATATAGCACACAAGAGGGTGTTGTAATTCTCATAATTTCAGACCACAACTTCTGAAATCATGAGATGACACAATGTTAAGTGTGTTTCCTCAATGGGGATTCAGCTTTATTTATACAAGACTTATCACATCAAATGATGTGTCTATTGGCACAATAGGGTCGGCCTCAATAACTCAAAATATAATTAATAATTACCATATTAATTATCTTTTACATTAATTGTCTTTTACTTTATGGTGGGGCCGACCTGTACCCTTTACATCACAATTAGGGTTACAGGTAAGTCCGACTCTTAGACAATATAGAAAGGGATCTCATACACCCACTAGTGCTCAGCCACTAGAGGCATGTCCACCTGTGCTAAGCCAAAAAGACGTCCAAGTCAACAGATCTCTATCTCACTGCGTCTCACAGGAGAATCATCTAGACACACACTCACTAGTGCTCGGCCACTAGGATCACGTCCACCTGTGCTCATCCAGAGTAACGTCCTACTCAACAGATCTCTATCTCACCGCATCTCACAAAAGAATCATCTGGAGCACCACATCGTCTCAACTCTCTACACAGAGGAGAACAGTACATCGTTTCATCTCCGTCTCAGAGAGAACGACACACCCAACTCATAGGCTTTCTCACCCCACACAGGGGCACACACCGTTCCATCTCCGTCTCAGAGAGGAACCACACACCCATCTCATGGGCACACCCAACTCATGGGCTTCCTCACCCCACCTGTGCTCATCCACAGTGACGTCCTACTCAACAGATCTCTATCTCACTGTGTCTCACAAAAGAATCATTTGGAGTACCATATCGTCTCAACTCTCTACACAGACGAGAACAGTACATCATTTCATCTCCGTCTCAGAGAGAACAACACACCCAACTCATAGGCTTCCTCACCCCACACAGGGGCACACAGCGTTCCATCTCCGTCTCAGAGAGGAACCACACACCCATCTCATGGGCACACCCAACTCATGGGCTTCCTCACCCCACACAGGGGCACACAGCGTTCCATCTCCATCTCAAAGAGGAACAACACACCCATCTCATGGGCACACCCAACTCATGGGCTTCCTCACAGGCCGACTCACTCATTTTGTGTCTTGGAGGATGTCTCACGCAGTCGTAATAATCAACAGCATGGTGGGAGGGCAATGAAACACAAGCCAAGTTGATTATTTAACTTTTTCTAAAGTCTAACTTAGGAAAAGGACTGTTGATGTGTCATATTCTTCAATGGACTTACTGAGCACCTTTTCTACGGTTAAAGTGAAAATAAATTAAGTGATGGATGTTTTAATCTTAGCCATCCATTTTGGAGAGTGAGGGAGAGTTAATCTCAGCCCCTGATCCTTATGAGATTAGGGTTTCACTTGCTCATGGAGGTATAAGGAAATCGATTTGGCTAAGGAGGGTGCATTAGGCATAAAAGAGATCGATTGAAGGAGCATCAATCTGAGGTTTGAGAGAAGAGGGTTTTGCAGGGAGACAGAGGAGGACTTCCAGCTGAGAATCAGTCCATTTCCAGGGTCAAGCAGAGGCCGAATCACTCAGTCACGCAGAGGAGTCATACAGCGTGATGCAAGGCTTACGCAGGGGCCGTACGACTCCCGCAGAGGCGCTTGTGCATGGTTTTGTTGAAGCTCTAGGGTTCTAGAGGTTGAGAGAGGGGTCGTACTTTATCTTGGAGACATTTCACTGAGGTTTGGCTCAATATTTTGTGGAGGCCGATTTTCTGTAAGAAGATCTCTATATTTTCCTGCTGAATAATAAAAATCTCTTAATCTACTGCACATGTTTTCCCTCCGGGGTTTTTCCAAGGACTATTTGTCCAAAAATCTATGTACTATTGATGTGATTGTTGTTATCTTCTACTGTTAAATTCCTAGTTATTATTTTTCTGCTGTGCAATTTTATTTGTGAAAATAACCTAGTTGTAACTATAAATCAGAAAATTTGTGGCTCATTTGTTGGGTTTAGAGGAAATTTCACATGGTATTAGAGCAGGATTGTTGAAGAAGCAGCATTGCAGGTGGATCGTTGAGATCTAAAGCACAGAATCAAAGTAGTGCTAAAGTAAGGCAGCTAAGGGTTTGAGCCGTGAGGGTTTAAACACCAACACCTTCAGCAATGGCCATGTCTTTGAGGGTTGAGGATAGGCTAAAGGGGGCTCAGAACTACCCCACCTAGAAAGAAAGGATGACTATGGTGTTGCGTGAGAGATTATGAGAACAAGGTAATAGTGTTGCGTGAGAGATTATGTAGCCCTAAGATGGCCAAGGGTGAGGGTGTGGTTCCATACCTTACCACATTGATGCAAATTAGGGATGAGCTCGTTGTAGTAGGCGAGAAGACAGAGGATGTTGAGCTAGTGCGTGTAGCACTGAATGGATTTTCGAAGTCATGGGACATATTTGTCCGTGGAGTTGTAGCTCAAGAGAAGCTCCCTCAATGGAAACGCTTATGGGATGATTTTGTGTAGGAGGAGATCAGACTTGGTCAGTCTAGTGGATCTTCATCTTCACCACATATTGTGGATGCAGAAGGCTTGGCTCTTGTGAGCAAAGGCAAGGGAAAGAAAAAGAAAGGTGGAAAAAAGAAGAACAATGACTTTTCTAAAGTCAAATATTTCTAGTGTCAAGATGGGACACTTTGCCTCAAAGTGTTCGGAGAAGAAGAAGAAAGACAAGCCACAGATGGCAGCTTCTGCAGCAGTGGATGAATTTGCCAAGAGCTTTGAGGAGGATTTTTGCTTCGTAGCTTGTATGTCTAGCACAACAGTCTCATACATTTGGTTTGTGGACAGCAGAGCATCTTGTCACATGACAGGACGCAAGGAGTTTTTCACTAGGCTATAGGAGGGAGGCGTGAATCTAGTTATAGAGCTCGAAGATGACAGGCGCTACAAGGTACAAGGGGTTGGCACAGTTTCATTTCAGAGGGAGTCGGGTAAACTACTCTGGTTTGTTGATGTAATTTATATTCTAGGTTTGACAAAGAATCTCATCTCAGTGTCCACCCTTGAGGACAAGGGTTATGAGGTTACTTTCCGTAATGGAAAGGGGTTCGTGAGACCAGCAAGGTCTGGAACAAAGATGGACAGGATCATTGGGGTTTAGCAGAAGAGAGTTTACATATTAGAGGTTGAGCCACTGAGAGCATTAGTCAGCACTACCACACACATGGGAGAGTTGTGGTACAAGAGGATAGCGCACATACACTTTGGTGCGTGGGAAACTTGAGATGGGCAGTCACTGGATTGCCTAAGTTCACAGCAGAGAGACATGACCCTTGCAAGGGTTGTGCAATGGGCAAGTATGCCCGGAGACCATTTCCACCGAGCGAGCACAGGTCCAAGGGAGTATTGGACTTGATACATTCTGACATATGTGGTCCGATGAGCGTGGAGTCAGTGAGTGGCTTCAAATACTTTGTTCTATTCATTGATGACTACTCTAGGAAGACCTGGATATACTTCCTAAAGGCTAAGGATGAAGTCTTCGACAGATTTCAGGAGTTCAGAGCTCTGGTTGAGAACCAGACTAGTAGGAAGATTCGGTGTTGAGATCCGATAACGAGAGTGAGTACACCTCTAAGGAGCTTGTGGATTATTGTGTAGCAGCGGGGATCAAGGAACTCATTGTTCCTTACAATCCTCAACAGAACCTTACAATCCTCAAAAGAATGGAGTTGTTGAGAGGAAGAACATGACCATAGTCGAAACAGCACAGACGATGATACATGATCAGGGTTTGCCACTATTTCTGTGGGCAGAGGCTAGTCGCACTGTTGTTTATATTCAGAACAGGAGTCCCCACACATCTTGGGGGAAGTTGACACATGAGGAGGTATTTACAAGTACCAGGCCAGATGTGAGTCATTTTCACATCTGGGGCAGCATATGTTCCTGTCACGTCCCTTCGCAGAAGAGGACGAAGTTGGACCCCACAACAGACAAGGAGATTTTGTTTGGTTATAGCCAGGCTTCCAAGGCCTATAGGATCTTTGTCCAGCACGCAGAAATACCATTGTGTGTAGGGATGTACAGCTTGAGGAGGAGCATGCATTGAGAAAGTTGAGAGAGTTGCCAGCACATTCAGAGGACTAGTAGAGATACAACTCAAGGGTCAAGGCAGAGGAGGCACAGGGTCGGAGCACAGGATCACAGCAGCAAAAACAAGGTACAGGATCAGGTACATGTGTTCAGAGGGAGACTATTGGATAGGATCATCATGAGCTAAATGATGAGGAGGAGCAGTGTGATGCAGTTCCACAGGAGCAGGACACTAGGCCACGACCTAAGTGGTATAAGTCCACAGTCAGTGATTCTAGGTTGGCAAGGCTTCCAAAGAGAGACTTCAGAAGAAGCAAACCACCAGAGAGACTTGGGTACATGGCATTAATGACACAACTTATTGATGCAAAGCCTTCCACTTATGAGCAAGTTGCACAGCATGGAGTGTGGCGGGAGGCCAAGATGGAGAAATATGCCTCTATTATGAAGAATGATGTATGGGAGGTGGTGTCGAGGCCTAAGGGAAAGAAGGTGATTGGATCCAAGTGGATCTACAAGGTCAAGCATGCAACAGACGGAAGCGTGGACAAGTACAAAGCACACTTTGTGACCAAGGGGTTTTCACAGAGAGAGGGAGTCAACTATGAGGAGACTTTCGTCCCGGTGGCCAGATATTCATCGATCAGGATTGTTATTTCTTTAGCAACAGAGATGGGCTGGCGCGTTCACCAGATGGACGTGAAGACTGCCTTCCTCAATGGAGTTGTTGAGGAAGTATATGTTGAGCAGCTAGAGGGGTTTGAGGTTAGTGATAGAGAGACGCATGTTTGTCGATCAAGGCGAGCCTTGTATGGGCTCAAGCAGGCACCTCGGGCTTGGTACTCGAGGATTGACAACTACTTGAGAGAGTTGGGTTTCTAGCGGAGCAAGGCAAACCCGAACCTGTATTTTCTTGCAGTGGAGGCACCTCTCATACTGGTGTTGTATGTAGATGACCTGTTTCTGACAGTGGACGAGCAGCTGATAGCAAACTGCAAGACAAATCTTGCAACTGCGTTTCAGATGAAAGACCTTAGGTAGATGCACTATTTCCTTGGTCTGGAGGTCTAGCAGCAGGATGGGCGCTTCTTCTTGGGACAAGGGAAGTATACAGTAGAGATCTTGTGTAGGTTCAGGATGACAAATTGTAGGCCCATGTCCACACCTCTAGTCACGAACTGGAGGAAGATCGATGCATCAGATTCAAAGATAGTATACCCCACTATCTATCGTAAGTTGATTGGAT
>ML837494.1:28722-45608 GCA_009831015.1 Picea engelmannii | reverse complement strand
GGCTTAGCTCGTGGGGGCTCCCCCCACTACACCCCAATAATATGTAGGTTTGTAATTTTTTGTTTGTTTTAATTTTAATTAAAATTTTATGTTATTTCAATTGAGATTGTATTTTATTATTATTATTTTTGTTTTAAATGTTATTAAATTTGTTTATATTTGAGTTTTTTAAATTTTTACTTTAATTTCAATTAAAATTGATAGTTTTTGTATTGTAAAAATGCTTTTAATTTTTTATTTTTTTTAAATATGCTTAGAAGTTTATTTTAAATTTTTTTTTATATTCTTTAGTTATTGATTTTATTAAAATTGTTTTGTTTTCATTTAAATATTGTTTTTAAAATACATATTTTTGAATTTTTTTGTCTTTTATTTTAATTTTAAAGTTTTAGTTTAAGATTAAAAATTTTTTTTTTGAATATTTTTTATTTTATACAATTTTTTTGGTTGATATTTTTTTTGCCTTTTTCAAGTATTTTTATTTTATTTTTAATTACTTTTTAAAGGTTTTTTAATAATTTTTTTTTCCAAGGAAAAAAACTTAATTTTATATCATCAGTTGAGAACAAAATTACATTTTGTAGATACACTTCCAGAGTGTATTCATGTCATATGTATTTCTATGGATCTACTTCGTAGCTCGTTGAAGTCCTTCCTGTTATATTTGTTGTATTATCAAATCCAATAGGATTTTACAAAATTTCACAAAGTATTTTGTTGTATATGGTTGTCCATTCCCCAAAAAGGTATGCAGTAATTTCACATGAAAGTTTGTTGAGGATGTTCCTGAATATGATCATTTAGGAACTTTGAAATTTTCCAAAGGCCCATGTCCAAGTGTGTGCCTTCTTTCGACGCCATGTCCGCTTCTTCATTTCTTTCCCTGTACACATGATAGCAGGTAATAGAATCAAAAGCATGTTGTAAGGATTTGATGTCTTCCACTATGTTAGCAACTTTGATATTTGTACATCTTTGTGTGCCATTTATCCCATTTATGACATTTTTTGAGTCTCCATAAACAATGATCATTTTGCAATTTTTTTCAAGAGCAAAGGCAATGAGTATTTTGAGGCTCATTAGTTCAGCGAAGTTGTTTGTTTCTGATCCCAGACCAGAAGTCAGTGTGAAGTAGTGGGAATCTAAGAGATATAAAATCCCTCCTCCCCCACATCTATTATTTTGGGAGGCTCCGTAAAAAAAATCCCAAGGTTTTGTTTTGTCAATAGTGACCTCTTGAATATTTCTTATCTTAACTCTCCCAGCAGTCGGTAAGTATGTGGAGAAGATGGCCAAGCTTTTAAGAGTGGTAATTTCTGGTGCGAAATAAACCTCTTTAAAGATAAGTGTATTTCGTGCAAGCCATACACTCCATATTATCAATAGAGGCAACATTCTGTAGGTCTTAGTTTCTCTGTTCATCCACCAGTCCTTCCAGGCTTGCTCCAAAGTGTGGCCATTCCAATATAAGTGTACTTTCAAATGTCTAGACACTTCTGTCCAGACCTTCTAGATATAGTGACAGTCTAAGAAAAGGTGTTGAGTAGTTTCTCCTTCTGTTTTGAACAGTGGACACCTACCAGGGCCATAAAAGTTTCTTTTTTATAGAATATCCCATGTTGCTACCTTGTTTGTTAATACACTCCACATAAACAGTTTTGACTTTGCCGGGCAGTTTATCCTCCATAGTTTTTTCCACCACCAGGACGGCTCATTTTGGACTAGTTCTCAAATTAAATATGTATACCCATCCTTTGGTGTATAGAATTTTGAGGTTGTTCGGTCCCAAATAAGTTCATCCTCTTGATCCTTGAGTCTTACCTGTGTTATTTTTAATCCTATGATGTATCTTTCCAAATCTGCGACATTTACATCATTTAGTCCAAGATCAACAATTGATTTCCACCCTTGTGATCAAATGGTTGTTTGATCTGGATCGACAAGTTTATCTAGTGTGTCGAAGCCTCGAATTCTCAAATGGATGATAAGTTGTTCTGGGAGGAGGTGTTGTCCTTCACTGCCTGCCCAGGGATCCACTCCCAATCTAACTCGGTGTCCATTTCCTATCTTCCAGGCAAGTCCTTCCCCTATGATTGGAAAAGAGTTAATAATTGCCTTCCAGATGACCGAGACTCCTTTCAGTGACTTCTGAGCCTGTCTGATCCATGTTTCCACAGAATCTGGTTCAATGTATTTTTGCATTACTACTTTTGTCCAGAGACTAGTCATACTTATCAGTGGCCATCCTGCTTTTGCTGCTAGAGCCTTTGAAAAATGGTAGATGTTTTTAAGGCCCCAACCTCCCAGGGCCTTTGGAACAACGATTCTTTTCCAACGAACCTAGGGTGTCACATGTGATTATTTTTTCCCGCTCTAGAGAAATCTAAAAGTGAGTTTCCGAGCTGCCTCCAGAATTCCTTTTGGGATCTAGGAGAGTGACATCCAATATACTAGGATAGCTTCCAAAACCGACTTCACTAAGACTAATCTGCCTGCCTTGGAGAGACATCTGTGACTCCATGTTAAGAGTATTTTTTCCATTTTTTTTAGAAGCCATTTACAATCCTCTTTCCTATAGTCATTCGGTTTTGGAACAAAACCCAGGTATTCCAACCCTTCTTCTAATTTCTTTTCCATGAATGGAAAGTGTTGTCTGAAGAAACCCACCTCCTACTCTGTAAGTAAGTTTGTTGTGAGAGAAGACTTTCCTTCGTTTATAACCATTCTGGTAGCTTTGGAAAAAAGACTTAAAATGTTCTTCAGAGTCTATGCTTTAGTTCTGGAACCCGTATTAAAAATAAGTATATCGTCCACAAAAATGAGGTGTGTAACTTGGAGGGAAGGGGAGATTTTGATACCAAAAAAAGACCATGTTCATTTTGCTTCTGAAAGAGCTCTGCTGAGGCCTTCAACTACTAGGAGAAAAAGTAGTGGAGAGAGTGGGCAGCCCTGTCTTAAGCCTCTTTCTGAGCTGAAAAAAAGGGGAGGTCGATCCATTTATAAGCACTAAGAAGGAGACTCTAGTAATACAACACATAATCCATCTGACAAAGGAAATAGAAAAGCCCAAGTGATTTTTAATGATTCTTTTGTACCAAAAATATATAATTTTTTTTTAAATTATTGTTTTTGGAGGATTTTTTTTTTTTTTTTAATTGAATTTAGAATATATTTTTTTAAATGTGTTTTTTGGGTCATTTAAAAAAAATTATTTGCGAAGATTTTGTTCTTTCTATTTATTTATTTTTTAATGTAAATTACAAAAAAAATTGTAAATAAATTTCCAAGTGACCATTTGGGGTCCAATTTTGGGTTGTTTATTTACGTAGGGTTTTGTTGTCAATATCGCAATTTCAATTAGGTTGTAAATAACTATGATTTTCACGTTTAGGAAAAAACATTTTGTTTTACGTAGCATCACTTTTTGATTTAGGTGTTGATTTTAAGGTTTTTATTTTCTACTGTTTGAGTTTCGAAGGAAATGTTTTAAAAATGTTGTAATTTTGACCCCGTTTAAAAAAATGATGCTACCGGCAGCACCACTTTTTGATTTGAGGGTTGATTTTGATGTTTTTTACGCAAAAATATGGGTTTTAAGAGCTAGAGTTCTCGTTTTGAGGTCACAGTTCTCGTTAAGTCGGTAACTATGTTTAAATCATTTGTTATCAATTGAGCATCTACCTCAATTTAGAGTGCCTCATTTGACATATAGATTCATTTCATTTGATTTTTCTAGCTCATTGTTAAGGGAATTTCTCAAGTCAATGAAAACCATTTTAATAAGTCAACATGGTGACATTATGTGTCGTGGTTGAAAGAAAGGTAAAGAAACATGAAATAATGGCCTTGCACATTAATAAAGGCAACTAAACATAAAAGTATGGACATTTATTATGTCATAGTCTAAACGTTCTACAAAATGACTCTTCCCCGACGATATTTTTCAAGGATATTTGCTCGAAATCCGACGATAAATTGTTAGATCCGCATATTTGAGAGATTATTTTTGTATAATCTGAATGCCCTGGGGTTTTTTTCAGCATGTTGAATCCATTTATGCATTCAGAAATGGATTTTAAACAACAACAAAAAGTTATTTCGTGCAGATTTGTGTCGTCGGATTCCGGCGAAAAAATCCATTTCGTAGAACAATTAGACAACGACATTTATTATTAACTTTACGTTAATAATGAATGATTATGTTGCATTTTTTGGATGGTTTTTCGACCTTGGGGCCTTTGTTCCCGCGAAAAATAGTCCTAGGTTTCTGACTAGTTTCTCTCTTTGTTGCGATTTTGAAGCATGGTTTCCTGGTAGGCTCATCAACACACAAAGGTGAATGATGAGTTGGATTTTGGAGAGGACGATATTTCCCCCGGTTAGATTTTCCGCTCGAATATGGAATTTATTTCCATACAGAAGGATTGGTTGGCTCTCTCTTTGAAGGAGCTTGAGTCGTTCATGAGGGCACATGGCTCCTTAGCAATCAAAGAGTTGTTGGGAGGTACGTTAGACCCAGGTTCCCTACAAGGTGGTGGTGGATTGTAGATGGGTTGGGCTCCTGGTAGAGGTTCACATTGAGGTGGGTTTGCTGGAAGAAATAAAATTAGTAGTGGAGGGTCGTTCATGGATGCAAAAGATTGATTATTGTTGGATCCATTTTAGATGTTATGGGTGCCATCAGGTCGAGCACACACTAAATAGGTGCCCTTTGCCTCCTAGGTAGAGGGTGCCTTTCAAGAAAATATGGAATCCTAAGGAGGTTCTCTCTTCAAATAGTGAAGGGAATATGTGATTCGAGGAGGTCCCTGCACATGCCAGTCTTCCTGATAAGGTGGTAGCTCTGGAGGTTTCTACAGTGGTGCCAAAGTTTGACGTGGCCAAATCTCCCTAGGCTTCTTTGGGTAAGATATTTTGCCCCCCTTCCCTTCCTTCTATTTATGGGGTTTGAACTATGGTTGTTGTCCCTCTTGCTCCTTGTATATCTTCGTCTCCTGCCCTGCCATCCCTGAACTAATCTTTGTCACCCCGCTCATGCCCCGAGTCGGTAGTTAGGACGTCAGAGGTCGAGTCATTGTCTGAGAAAGCTTCGCCTAATGATATCCCTCTCCCTCTCCCTCTCCCCTTTGACATAGATTCAATTGTTGGTCTCGAGGAGGTGCCTTAGGGTTTACTGGAGGCTTCAGAAGAATCCAAGCCCTATAATAATCAAATCCCTTCACACTTCTTTGGGTATCTTCTATGTTTCCATCAAATTTTGAAAGAGGACTATGCCATCAGTGGAGGTATCGCCTTAGATAAGGTGGTCGGAGCCTAGGTGGGACATAAATTGTATCTTTCTTTGGCTCAACAACAAGCCAGGAAGGATATCTGGAACGAAAAACAAACAACTATTCTTCGAGCCCTTAGAGCAGGGAATTCCCATGTGAAGGGGAAACCATGATTTGCATGTTGTTCAATGCCTGTGGGGTAGGGGGTGCCCCCAAGTTGCTAGCCCTCAAACATTTGGTGAAAACATGCTTCCCATATGTGATCATGCTCCAAGAAACTATGTGTGATGGCTCCAAGTCTGTGGACTCTCTCTCTCTCCTTGGTTGAAGGACTGGTCCTTTTTCTCTCTCAACTAGGATGGACATTCTGGGGGACTAGTTACGGCTGTATTCCTAAACTTAAAGTCATCTCGTCCTCTCTATTGAACTATGGAATTATGATGGATCATAAGTTCGATATTTGGGATCTTCTTTTCAATTTATAAATATCTACAACGCATATATAGATAAAAAACCCTATTGGGATGGGATTCCTTCTTCTGGAATTCTTTCAGGTGACAACGTCATCTTACGATGTGAACTCAACTTCACCCTATCTCTCAAGGAAATTTGGGGGTCACATCCCTATAAGGATCCATTGGAAGGCTTCTTCGTGCACCTCTTGGAATACTTTCACTTTATCGATCTTGAGCTGCCCAAGATTACACTGACATGGAGGAATTGTGGGAAAGGGGAGGATGGAGTCTCAAAAAGTTTGGATAGGTTCTTCATCTCATAAGCTCTATTGGAAGGGCCTTGTTCCATGAAATCTTGGATTAGTTCAGGAGGAATTTCTGACCATCTTCCCATTTTCTTGAAACTAGAATCTAAGGAACGTAATCCAACAACACCTTTTAAGTTCAACCACGTTTGGTTAGAGGAGGAAGAGTATAGGAAGTTAATCCTTTCTTCTTGGACACATCTTCATGAGGAAGCAAGAGCGTCTTACATGCAACAGTTCCACGATAATTTTTTGAAAGTTAAAAAGGTGATGAAGGAGTGGGCGATCAACTTCAACCACCGCTCCCAAGTAGTGTTCAAGGAGGTGGAAGCGAAGACCGAATCCTTATAAATTTATAATAGTTCTGACACATTTTTCAATGAGGAGGCTTCTTCCTTAAAGAATCTCATGTCCCTTAGACAAGATCTCTTGGCAAAGGAAGAAGCTACTTGGAGGTTAAAAAGTTGGGCAATATGGCTTGCCGAGGGGGACAACAATACCAAAGTCTTCCATAAATATGCCAACTTCCATAAAAAAATTTAATACGATTGGGGAGGTCACCAAACAAGATGGGAGTCTGGCTAGGTCCTTTGAGGAAAAGACGGAGGTAGCTAGAATCCACTTCAGTTCCTTATTCAAAGAATCGACAGGCTATCCTATAGGGGAAATGTTAGAAGTTCTCAGACTTTTCCCAAAGGATTTCACTAATTACATGAATGTTTCCCTAAAAGACGAGGTCTTAGAAGTTGAGCTTGAAGCTACCCTTTTCTCCATGAAGCAGGGTAAAATCCCTGGTTCAAACGGTTTTTTTGGTCGAAATTTATATTGAATTTTACAAGCTTCTAAAGAGGATCTTTTGAAAGTGGTGCGAGAATCTAAGCGGAGTGGGAATTTTTGGGGGCAATGAACTCTACGTTCTTAACTCTTATACCCAAGAAATATGATGCAATCTCCTTTAAGAACTTTCATCTTATATCGTGTTGTGGCATAATATACAAGGTGGTATCTAAAATCCTGATGAATGGGCTTAAACCTATCCTCAACGAAATTATATCCGAGGAGCAGTTTGGCTTCCCGTTCAAGCGACAAATTCATGATGCAATATCCCTTGTGCAAGAGGCCATGAACTCTATCCACACTTATGAACTCTATCCACACTTTTAAGATCCCTTCAATCTTGCTCAAACTGGACTTATCCAAGGCATACGACAAAGTGAGCTCGACCGACCTTCATCTGGCTTTAGTCCAGTTGGGATTGAACCTAGCTTCTGTCAATTGGATATCAAGATGTGTCCAATATGCTTCTTTTGTTGTCCTGAGGCTAACAGAGGTTCTAATGTTCATTCGTTGCCTTAGATTAACAGGAGAAAACAAGAATGTCGATTAACAGTGCAACCACATTTAAATGCACTAAATGTTTTCTGTAAAAAACTTACCGGCTGCGTCAGGCAACCTTTCTAGGGTTCCGTCCAGAGCTCCAGAGTAATGGCGGGGATTGAAAGTGGATTTCCAGTTGTAAATTTACATAGTTCCTTGGTCGTGTCGTTGAAGAGAATGGTATTGTTTTATTGTTGGACTAAGATTTGTAACGTTATTTAAGGGGCCGAGTGTTTGGAGAAATATTTTGACGTTGGCTGGAATACCTGTGAAAAGTGCCACTACCTCTGCGTACCTTGCCCCTTTCACGAGGCATGCTACAAGGATGGAGAAAATTCAACACACTATCAAGAAACAACAAGACGATAATGGAGTGAAACGCCTTGCTTCTCCCAGAATTTGATGGCAAGGGCCTGACAGAGCCTATATTAGTAGCAAGTGTACCCATCGCCTATATTGGTAATTTAAACAACGACAAGCAAGTCGTGCTACCTATGCTTGTGGGGATTTCACTTGTAAGATTATTGCAAGGCAGATCAAATATAGTGTTTGTAGGCAAGATATATGATAGATTATACTCGCTCCCTTTGATGTCAATTCCCATTTCTTTAGGGGTTTCTTCTTCATTTAATACAATTGCAAATATGGAGAGTCTCTCAAGGTGAGATGGTATTCTTCCAATGAATTTATTATTTAACAAATCCAAAAAATGCATCTTCGTAATATTTGTGATGAGTTGAGGAATACAACCATGCATATTATTATAAACAATGCTTAAACCTCTCAGGTCATGAAAAATGTGAAGTATCGAGGAAGTTCACCTATCAATCCATTTTTTTCTTAAATCTAGTTGTTGAAGTTGGGTATAGTTGGCCAAATATGTAGGTAACTTCCTAGAAAAGCTATAAGAATGAGTAGAGAAAACTATCATAGAAGTGAAATTGCTATTTTCATTAGGAACTAATCCCTCCAAGCTATTTTTTATAAAACTAAAATGTTAAGTGAAACCAAACCATCAATATTATTAGGAATACTCCCAAAAATCTATTATTATATATGTTTAGGTCAAAGAGATCCTTTAGCTAACCTATGTTATATGGGATATGCTCAATGAATTTGTTTGAGACGAAATATAAGTGATATAATGAATATGGCTTTCATATGGATTTTAGAATTCTACATTTTAGATTATCGTCGGAGACAAAAAGGTACTCAAGCTTCATTAAATTGATAATGGCTTTAGTGGTGCTACCACTATGCCTATTATCACTAAGATCTAGGACAACTAAGTAAGTCAAATTGAGGATGGATTTAGGTATGCTAGTAGTGAGTTTGTTTTGATTCAACAAAGATCTAAGTAGGTCAACATGCTCAAATTGGTAATGTTTTTTGTAATAGAATTGAAAATATCAAGGCTAGAAATCGATAGATGTGTAAGTATACCCAATTGATGTGGTATACTTCTTGAGAATTCATTGTCACCGAGAGTAAGGTATTTTAGTTTCCACGACAGGCCTAACTTAAGTGTAATATGACTCTCAAGCATATTCCAGTTGAGACCTATGCGATCTAGTTTTAGTAGTAGGCCCAAATTAATTGGAATAGTCAATCATATTCTTATTGAGGTCCAGGTACTATAGTTTTTGTAGCAGGCCCAAATTGATTAGAATAGGACCACTGAACAACATATCCCCACTAAGGTTTAGTTTTTCTAATGTTGTAAGTTTGCCAAAATTGGGTGGAATTCTTTTAATCAAACCATTACTAGAAATATCCAAGGTGTGTAGTTTCTGTAGTAGATCCAAATTGACATAAATATAACCCAAGATATCATTGTATGTTAACCTTTAGGTTAGGTACTAACAACACTTTAAGCTGGCCAAACTCGGCTTGAATTCTTCCAATAAATCATTACTAAAAACATTGAAAGTGCACAATAATGAGATGTTACTAAGAGATGGTGAAAGGGTACTTTCTATTTTTGATCTAGAAAGGTCAATGGTGACCACTCTTTTAGTGTGTTGTCTACAATGAATATGACACCATGAAAAGCATATGTTCTCCAATTTCTTAGTTGTCTAGTTGGAGAGAAAGCCATTTGGATCTCGTGAGGAGGCCTTTTAGAATGAAAATAAATAATCGATGTGCCTCCCTTTCATCATGAACATTCATTGGTGATAATATGAATTCACCTTCCTCCACCATGCTTTTAGAATATGAATGCCATTGATGTGAAGTTAATCCATTGGGCATGTGTCCATATAGATGTGTCCATATAGATATTGATGATCACCATATAAAGCAATATGCGATATGGCTTGGAGGTTGAGTAATTAATAGATGTTGTTGCAAGCACAAAGACAAGCATGCATAGAAGTAACAAGGGAAATAACTGCAAAGTAGCTAGTCCCTACCTAGATTCTAGAAGCATAAGCATCGAGTTTCGTCATATCGGTTGACTACGAGATTTTCAAGTTGACTTCAAATTAACAGTATGGTCATAAATTATCACTTGTATATCGAAGGTGTCAAACAACACTTCACAAAAAAGATTGAGTCAAATTATTACAGAACATATTCAAATCAACACTAGGAATTACTAGCACAAATTGAAGTAATGAAATAGTACAAAATTCAATATTAAATCCCTAATTACTAGTGTAGTCTATCTAATAAAACATTAGTTGGCTTGAATTCAATATTGCATCCCTAATTACGAGTGCAATCTATCTAATATCTAATAAATCATTAGTTGGCTTGAATTCAATATTGCATCCCTAATTACGAGTATAGTCTATCTAATAAGATACTAGTTAGCTTGGATTTCTTTCACACAGCTTTAGAGCTAATTTGTTCGAATGCCTATAAAATTGTATTTGGCTTTTGCTTGTAATTTAGTTTATGCACAAAAGTACTATATAGTATAGTATTAAGTGTGGAGGATCAAACATTAAAAGGCCTCACATAAAGCAATAAACGACCAACCCAAAAGTTTTCTAAAGTGGTGTATAAAAGCCAAGCATCTCATGGTAAGGAGATTCACGTTCCACATTTTATCGACATTAATTTATGTTTTGAATTTTACAATGGAAAGATTTCAAATGTTTTAACAACAATACACCAGTACACTGCATCGACATTAATTTATGTTTTGAGTTTTGAGGCTAGCCTTTAGAGACGTCATGGTATTTCTAAAGCTTGAAGACCTGATAATGCTTATCATTATCTACGACAACCCTTGCATTGAGAAAAAAAGGTACTTAATAGTTTCGATTGAGTGACATTGTAATGAATGCAAATAAATGAAAAATGAAGTACAACGAAAACAACTTCACCAAATCTAACCCTATTAGAACAAAAATGGGAAACAAAATTCTAGTATTTTTGATATTATTTATTTTAATTAAGAACTATGTGTACCAACATTGATGAGCTCATATAAAGAAATCAAGGTTTACACTAAATAATATGTCTTAAATAGATAAGTTTTGGTGGGATGCAAGGTCATTGAAGGTTAAACGTTTTTATGTGAATCAAGATATATGTAAATGTAAGTAACGATAAAAAACTAACCAGTGACATCATGACCTAACAGTTCTTTAGTTTTTTGGTTCTCATCCTATAAAGCTGTTGTACCTGCCTGACATTTGGATGTAGTACATGGATTGGGTTTAAGTTTCCACCTTCATTTGTTGTGGTTAGCAAGGTGCTTTTTGCAGCTTCACTTTGCTTCATTGAATTCATATCTTGAATGAAATCCATCAAACGTGGTGGATTTTGTCCTCTTTCAAGCTCTAAAGTTGTGTCTATCATAACATATTAGCACAGTTAAATAATTTGAATATTTTTAAATTGCTGTGATAGACATTTATGAGACAGCTAGAGTATAAAAATAGATGATGATTATGAACAATCAACTTTACACTAAAAATAAAAATTTAATTCAACGAATTTCTTTTACATCGACATCTAAAAGCATATGCAATGGTAAGGTCACAATGACAACTCGTGCCAATGCATCGACGAGGCTCGAACCCTAATGCACAAGGTAGCCGTAGGGTGGGGAACCATAATCCACCCATCCATAGACATCCACAGACACTGCTGGCCACGCTGGAGATTTCTGGTAACATGTGGTTGGAGATAAATGGATCCCCAAGTTGTTTTGGACACGTTCCAATCTATGCACATGCAAAATCTATATGGTTGGATGCTTTTGCTAGTCCTTCACCAAGCTTATGGTTTCCAAGCACATGCACACCAAGGTTACGGGTTCCAAGCACATGCACACCACATTTAGCTCTCGATTTCTCAACTTCAATAGAACATAAATGTATCGAAAGTTAGAAACCCTGCAGGCAGACTTACATAGTTCTCAGTGAAAGCATTCTCATGCACATGGAAGACAAAATTCCTTAATTTGTAAGGAGATTGAAGAAAAAATTGGCGGACTTCTCGTGAAACAAACAACCCCAGCAAAGGTAAACATTGTGCAACTACTATTAAATAACATATTGAGTCTACCGATGACAAAAGTAGTAATGATTAGTTGGGTTCAATTAAAGAAGGGGAATTGACAGAATCAAAATGTCATTCTGAAGCCACCAACTCAGAAAGAGCAAGAACATTTCCGTAAGATTATTGTAGGATTGTTATACAACGCCATACATAAATTTTAAACATTGACACTTACAGGGGGTGTTCCACCACATTTGAAGCAATAGTTTAGAATTGAGTAGTACTACCTAATAAGACAAATGCCATCTCTCACCATTGCAAAATTACTACAACCCTACACGAATTACATTCATTGTGGCATGTATGCAACTCACAAGCTCAAATTGTATATCCATACATAGTCATCCACCCCAAGCTCATAGACTATATTCTTCCTCTAAATCGTACTCTAATTCATATTGCAAAAGAAAAGAAAAAGTTACCTGTCCAAAATTACTTATTGTCATATCGATAGTGGTTGGAATTCGGTTCATATCATAAGTTTCTAAATTTTGGAATCCCAAAAGTTTCACAAGCGTCTTACAAGAGGTACTTTTGGAGTATTCGAATTTTTTTTTTTTTTTCTCCACGGGAAAGTTTCTCGATTATATACAACAATATACAATGTTTTTACATAGCAACATTACAATATCCATCCCGGAGACTCAGCAAGGTTTGATCACAAGACCTCCTCCCAACACTTGGAGAAAGGTGCGCTTGTTGCCGTCTGAGTTGTCTCACGGGACTGTATTCGAAGTTGTACACAAGGAAAAAATTAAGTTTATAAATCGAATAATTGCCAGGCACAATGCAAAGGTAGACAGTGAAAATGCGATGTGTAGGGAATTTTGTGATTTAGTGGAATGGCGTGTCTCCATTAATCAACATTTCTATTAACATTTGTATCAATAGGGAATGCCAATTCAAGTTCACATCCAATTTGGGACCAAGAGCTATTTGATTAGTTTATTTTCAACATTGAGGCACCTACTTCTAAAGGGTGTATAAATGCCGTTGCCGACATTGTCTAAAAGAGGAAATCCAAGGTGGAACCTTCAAATGAAGTTCTAATTTTGCCTTTTTTAATCATTAACTTTTTTCTCAAAATGTTTTCAGAAGACTTTTAGTCCAATCGGTAGTCGAAGCGAATGCTTTATCTTCATATCAATAAAACTTGGTTCTATTTCTATAAAATCCGATCTTTGTTAGTAAGTAATTCAATGTTTCATTTACATTTTGAACACCATTACATATAGCTACACAAAATTATTTGTTTTTCTCTTTAGTTATGGTTTGGCATTTGAGTTAATGATAAGCAACATAAATGAGATCTTAGAATGCTATGAGTAGAGCTTCTACACCTCAGGACAAATTGTTTCTATTGTCGACTTGCCAAGGCAGACTCTTGGAGCATTGGGGATCCTACTCACCGACAATGGCTAGCTTTGGAGTGGGCATTGTCCCCTAGGCAACAACCTAGGCTCATTATCTTTTCCACCAAGGTGAGATCTCTTCACCCATTTTTCACCCAAGATGCCAATGTTTTGATTTGTTATCAATGTACCTAAAACAAAGATTAATTGTTCATTATAATTTCTTTATTTTGAATTGAACCTTTGTATGGTAAAATTTAAAATGAAATTAGGTAATCATGACATGGGAATGAATTATTGCAATAACAAAACCATGACATTGGAATTAATTATTCTAGCTTTACCCGTAGGCCCTCCCCTCCACTGAGGACCTGTCACCTAACAATAACAAGAATAAGATGTTTCCCACTAGGTCGTCGAAGAAGAAGATGCTACCCACTAGGGCGTTGATGCTCAGAAGAAGATGTTTCCTGGTGCTACCAGGTCATCCATGTTTGGAATTTCAGTAAACAAACCGAGCGCCATCCTACCAATACGGTGATTCAAATTGTTCACTACCTACAAAGGGAAGCTAGAACTGGAACTTAAACTTGAAATGGTGAAGATGATGGCTTGGATGCTCACTGTGAAAATTATCTCATGATCAAGCAAGGTAATATAAATGAGGTTTACAAGCATGTTGATATAAATCCTCTTCTATTTTTTTAATACAATAGATGAGAGTGAATGATAATGGCGGTGGTACGTGTGGTGGAGGTGGTCACAGTGTCAGCTACCCAAAAACTGTGAGGAGGAGTGTGGCATAAGGTTCTTATCTTTCAAAGCTTTGACTGCAGCATTATCAGAACCTGGAAAAGAGCCTAGACTGTAGTGCATAAGAGCTTAGACTGCACTGTTTCCTTGTCAGTGCCTTCCAAACAACCACTAAGATTTTTTATTTTTTTTAAATCATTTATTAAGTCTGACAATGGAGAAAATAAAATGGCACACACTAGGGAAAAAAGTCACATCCTATAAAATTCGGCCTATCACAAATTCGATTCCTGAAAATTAGTAAATAAAAAAATAACGTAGTTAAAAAAAATAAATCCCATAAAACATTTCTATAAAAGTTAGGAGATGTTGCGAAAATGTCTTGAATTAATAAGAAGTCAGAGCACTTTGACTCATGACTGAAAGCTATAGTCCCTGCTTGAGGCAGGGACTAATAATATAAGAATAACGACATTATAATCCATTTCTCTTGATCTAGCTTTTGTGTCTTTCAAAGCCCATGACTTATATATATATATATATATATATGAAGTTGTTGTTGAGCAATTTTTTCGATGATTGATTGGGGAACAAATATGAAAGGAAAGAATGAGTAAATTTTTTATTAGGGCAACCAACGTATTTCTTCACTTGCATGTCCCTATTCCTATCAAGTCAATTGGGTGAGTATAACCATTTATTTTTCTCCATGTCTTCTCTGCAATTGCCAAACAAATTTCCACCTCAATCACATCTCTGATTTTTTCTTGCCTGAAAGTTGTGTGCTCTCTTTCGAATTCACAAGTTATTTTCTTCAAAATTGGATAATTTCAACATTATTGAAATCATATATTTTTGTTACTCAAATAAATTCATCCACTCTAGATAAAGATTTTAGTCATTTATTTTTTTTATTTTTTATTTGGTTAGCAAAATTACATTTAACATAATCGACGTTGCATGTTTTTATTGAAACATTTTATTTATGGGAATGGGATCAATCATATGCTATTACAAATGGAGAGATACCTTATGTAGTTAACAATAGAGCACACTCAATTGTAGGTACAATTTGACGATGCATTGGAGAAAAGAAACAATATATGGTGGGAGAAGAATACATTGGAAGAATAGTTCAAAGCTATTAGAAGCAGATACATATAGATGTGGCTAACAATAAAACAATAGGATATGGAGATTGGTGACTTGGTCCTAGAGGCCCCATTGATTGACATAGAAAAGTAGGTATAACAAGGAGTAGTGGAAATGCAGAGAGGAATGAACAAGTTGAAGGAGATATGGGATGCAAAAACATCAGTTGAAAAACAAAAGACATCCTAGGCCTTACAAAATCTTGAGATAATGACTAGGTTAGTAGAGGCAATGAATAAAAATAAACAAGTGGTGATTGATCAATGCAAAGAAATTTTAACTACAACTCAAAATTGGCTGTAGATTGTAAAGAAACGTGAATAACAAGTTGAGTGATCTAGGAGAGGATCAATCATTTGTAGCAAGAGGCATAGTAGCCATTGGAACCAATTATAAAAGAAGAAAAGATGAAAGAAATACATAGGGTTGAAAATGAATTGGATAAACAACAAGGGAGGTCCAAACTCAACTCTAACAACAACTAGCTACACTTAGATGATACAAAGAACTTCAACAACTACAAAATTCAATTGAAGTTGATTATAAATATGTTTAGGAAACTTGGCCCCATGTGCTAGACCTAGGCCAAGTAAATTTCTATCTGTTAGGTTTGAACATTTTGGTGGGAAAGTGGACAAAAAAATTCCTTGATTTTAGAGGTAAATATTTGGAGGTGATCTTAGAGTTGGGTCCCTCATTTGGGGAAGTTGCAAAGTAAGTAAGGGTAGTGGAAGCTAACACAAGGGTCAATGAGTATGTGTGATTGGGGCTTGTTGGGCCCTTGATTTTGATTTTGGTAGAGGATATGTTGCAGTTATAGGGAAGGACATGATAACATTGACTCAATAGATAGAAAATATATTAGTCATGCTATGTAGAATGAAGATTGTTGGTAGCATTAAGGAGCATTAGCCATAGACGGAGACAGGAACCAAAATAGTAGGTGGGATTCTAAGTGATCAAGGAACTGAGTAGTGAAAAGATGGGGGCACTTAGTAGAAGTAGAAGTATATATTAGTTGATCAGTTTATAATTAAAAACTAAAAGTAGGCTAACAACCCTTATGATTTGGAACATACCTTCTCGTCTCTAGGTACATCATTGCAGATGTAAAGGCCTCAAACTGTCAAAGGGTTGATTATATGGTGGTCCTTTGTGTTATTATTGCATGTAGGTTGTTATTTGAGTTATGAGATATGCTATTGTTGTAGTCTCATGACTGAAGACTTGTTATGAATGATCTATTGTTTTATTTTGGAATTGAATGGAATGAGCTCCCCCTTTAAATTTTTCCTTGTCTTTACATTGTGTGACGATGATGTCTTTTACTATTGTTAATTTTTTGTGATATTAAAAAATAATAATATGATTGGATAATTGTTGCAGTCTTAGGTTAGGATGATGGCCCTTAATATCATAATGCTCAATCATTTCCTAAACAAATAATGGCTATGGAATGATGGTTTAATACAAGCATAGTAGTTAAGGTGAAGGTGTGAGTAATGGGTTGGGTAGCACTTATGATGGCCATATTGTATCACCCCTGTACAAACTTAAAGTCTTTGCATGATGCTTTGGGTGAGACCTTCCCTTTCATAGGGATTGAAAATACATACGCTTAGACTACAATGGACCCCGTTTGTTGGACACTTATGAGGACCTTGGTCTAAAATTGAGCCAATAGGGATCTCTCTCTCTCTCTCT
>ML837494.1:0-28577 GCA_009831015.1 Picea engelmannii | reverse complement strand
TATATATATATATGTAACTGACACCAAAGTAACATCTAAGCATAGATGTTTCTATGCTTGCAATTAGGATTAAAAAACATGATGACGATGATGCAAATGACAACTCTAATTTTGATGTTTTTTAGACTCCGTTATAAATTTTGTTAAGTATTTCATGTTAGATAGTTTTAGATTCTCCATTTTATATGTTTATATTGACATTCACAAATGTTAGTTTATGGACATTCATATGTTTGTAATTGCAGAAATTTTAGTACAAACAAATACAAATGTTTTTTGTGGTGGTGAATAAAAAATACCACCTTACCACCAAAATGACCACCTAGATTGCCACCCACATAATAACAAAAAGAGCAAAAATAAGAAATTAAAAAATGAACTATTTCGGTAGCAACTTGGGTGATAATTAGCCCAAGGGCTTAGCTCAATCAATTGTTTCCAATGTTGCAAGGCATTTGCAAATTTCCATGCCAACAAGTGCTTGGTTCGACTTCCCTTGAGTGAGACACACTTGTCTACGTTGATGAGTTTACTAGGGATGCCATCCATGAATGTGGGGAAGAAGCCCATAGGTTTCCCCACAAGGCTTTCCTTGGAAAAAAACTAGGGTTGTAATTTAATTGCTATCTTCTCTAAAACCTTGTAGTATTCACTACTTTTAGCATTTATGTTTGCTCAAGTGGGAGTTTTAATCATTATAGTGCAATATGGTAATTTTATTGTCGTTCTTGTATGTTATAAGATAACTTGTAGTGGTTGTTAAGCAACTCATATTTTTTGTAAACAATGCCTTGAATGTACATTACATGTTTATATTAATAATCAATGAAAGCTTTTAATTAAAAAAAGATGCTATCCCTATCTTCCAACTCCACTATTACATTTCTCCCCCTTTCAAACTCCTCCTTTTCCATGATAACTCTAATAGTGTGGCTAACCCGAATCATGGTGTCTACAACACTCTTGAGTGTGGTGTGAATTATTGTTGTTCCAAGATAAACTGCTATTGAAATCTATTCTATTTTAGCCCTAATGTCCCTCTTTCATGACCAATGTTCACATATCATGCATGTTTTCACACTCTCCTATCTCCACCCCTTCCATAACCAATGTTATCATATCATGCATATGTTAAAATTCTCCCATCTTGTGCTATTTTGACAATAGGGTTTTGGAAATCTAGTCAACTTTAACCTCAAATAGATTTTCTTCATTTTATTTTCACCCACTTCTTTCAAATCAATATAATTCACCACCTTAAAAACCTATGGAAAAATAGAATTAATATTGTTCTAATCCTATAGTGTCAATTTTGCAACACACAAGCTCTAGTGCTTCAATGTTGGCACAAATGCAGCTAGGTTAAAAAACTCAAGTATTCAATGTTTTGAGCTAAATGCTTTGAGAGTTGCATTAGAAAGGTCATTCTTAAAAATAGGGCTAGGGCAACACAAAGATCTCATAACTCTTAAAAGAAAGGTCATTCTTAAAAATAGGGCTAGGGCAACACAAAGATCTCATAACTCTTAAAAATGAGTTAAGGAAACACGAAAACTTAATACAAACATAATATTAATAGTTAAATACCCAATTTAAATAAATTAAATTTATCTCATATTATATAATATAAAAAATGTTATTCAAACTAATAAAATTACTATTTGTTAATATTGTATATTTAAAAAAATACAAAGTGATTTGTTTCAAAAAAATATCACATTATTTTTAATTTAAAGTTGAAATAGTTAAAGATAAGGTAAAATTTTTGAGTACACATATACATTTTTTAGAAGAGACTTAAAAAATAACATCATAAAAAATTTAAGCACAAAAATTTGAACATAACCATAATCATTTAATGAAATACAAAACATTAAACATTGGATAAGCCAACTTTGATAGATGCTTATCAAGAAAAAAAATCAAACTAATGCTAAGTTTAAAAAATTGAGTTTTCAATTTATTTAAAATAAATTTATAAGTTAAAATAGTTCATGTTTGGAATTAAAAAAAAATATATCTCATAGTTAGATTTAAATTTCACATGCATATAGAAATAACAAATTTTTGATATAATTTTTTTTTTCTATAAGTTTTAATTATAAATTTATTCTTTCATAATTAGATTTAAATTTCACATGAATATAGAAATAACATATAATTTTTTTTTTCCATAAATTTTTATTCTTTCATTGGTCGCATAAGTTTTTATTCCTTAAAATTCATACTAAAACACAAAAACCCAAAAACCCAAAAAACATCAACTCTAAGTAAAATGTAGTTATAGTATCAACTTAAAAATTTGACTAGATTAGTAATCACTATGAATGATCAATATCTCTACTTCTACTTTACTTACATTGTAAAATTTATTTAAATTCTTTAGCAATTCCGATGTGGTACCTTTTTGGATTAAAAAAAGTAATTCTTATGTGGTACCTTTTGGATTAAAAAAAAGTTGGAAAATCTCACACACTTTAGAATTATAGAGACAAATTATTGTCATTGAAATTATAATCCCATTGAATTAACGTATTAAAAGTTTGATTGTGACTAAATTAAATACCATCAAGATTAAATTGCATGTTTAAAATCTTGAAATAATTCCACTGCTTAAAGTAATTCTAAGTTTATTAGTACTTCCATTCTCTCTCTAATTTTTTGTTGGGATTCATACATACTTTTGAATTATTTCGTTTTATAGATTTATTTTTAACATTTTAGTTTCATCGACTTCAAATATTTCATGACAATTTATTTTCTTTTTAAAGATAAATAAGGGAAATAGCTGCAAAGCCACCTAGTCCCTGCTTTCAATAGTAAGGGTACAATGTTCAATCAACTTCAAAGTGTTTATTCAACTAGCTACAACAAATTAATTGGGCATTTCACTCCATTATGTTTTTGAATGACTACGTCATGGTCAAATTAAGTTATATAAGTCCATTTTGTGAGACAACCTCTTAATTTTATGTTGTGCTCCTCACATTTTGGTCCCCTTGTCCTTCTATTGAATATTAGAATTCAACAAAATTAGAAAGTATATGTTTTAGTGTGGAGTGATGTAGAATAACTAACTATCAAGGGATGTGATGTTTATGCATCAACATTTTTGCACATTGTTCATAAACCTTTCAAATGGTTACTCACACTTGAAAAAGTCAACATGGTTCACTCGTCATCATAGATGACCATGCCCATTTTGTGAGACAACCCATTAATTTTTTGTTGGGTTCCTCACGTTTTGGTCCCTTGTCATTCTATTGAATATTAAAATTCAACAAAATTGGTAAGTATATGTTTTAGTGTGGAGTGATGTAGAATAGCTAATTATCTAGGAGGAATAACCAACTATCAAGGGATGTGATGTTTATGCATCAACATTTTTACCCAATTTTAATGACAATTCAACAAACTTAAAAAATACCCAAATTTTAATTTTCAATATTCATATTACAACTAAATTTAAATTGAATACCCAAATCTTAATTTTCAATATTCATATTACAACTAAATTTAAATTGAATACCCAAATCTTAATTTTCAATATTCATATTACAACTAAATTTAAATCAATTTAAAATAGTGTTGACAAATCATTTAAATCCAATTGTGAAGAGAACTAAATTAAATATTAATATTTCCATTATTAAAATGAAAACTATGAAATTCAAAACAACAACTGCTCCCAAAAAACTAACCAAAAACAATTAGAATGTTTTTTCGCTTATGACATTGTGATCAACTACAAAAAGAAATAATTATTTTACATAACTTTATATATAAACAAAGAAGCTCCCAGTGATGAAAAAGGGTGGCAAGAGATGAACATTATGGCGTAATATGGAGACCAATTAAGTTGGCCAATTTCAAGGGCTTATTTCCGACCATTCTTGTAAGGCTCTATTCTTATTGTGTAACCTGACGTGACTTTACTCCTCCATACATGCTCTCCTTCGTTATGCCAATGCGTTCGATACCTTGCCAACCATTAGCTCTTGTAACAATGAAGCAATCACTTGAACACTGAATCCATTTGATTATATATAATTTTTTTTTTTTTTAACACTAAACAACAATGTAGAATCTTTTAGCAACAATCAAGTCTTTATTTCAAACAACATTAAACAATACTGTAACAAAAATCTTTATTTCAACCAAAATAAAATATTATGAGAAATTAAATAAAATTACGTTTTAAAACATTATTTCTTCACAATGGTAAGATCTTAACTAATGCAAACAAGTAATAACTAATACTATAAAGTAATGAATGATACAATAAAGTAATCAATGCATCAAGAAAGAAGCTTCCTCTTCATCTAAGAGTGTAATATACCAGATATAAAAAGTATGCCGAACGGAAATAAAATGCTAGAAATGGCAGAATAACAGTAATATAACTAGCATAATCTCCACAATAACACATAAATGATATAAGAACAACAACAAAAATAACGCTTTGATTCAGAAAGCAATGTTCACGGACCTCTTCGAGGGGGCAACCTCCAGTCGAGCAACGCTCTATTACAATAATCTCCAAGCTAGGGTTTTCATACCCTCGACCCTTATTTATGCTAAATATGTCTATCAAGAGAAGCATCTAGAGGAAGATCCTTCTAGAAGCGGAAGCTTCTATTAGGTCTTCTTACATCCGCCTTATTCTATTTTATTGAAAGGCCTTATTAATATTGACCTTTATTACATCCGAATATATTGCTCTACCTATGTGCGGGTTAGGACCCTAACATGTCCCCCCCCTTAAAAACAACCTTGTCCTCAAGGCTTGAGATGTGGAAACTGCTGTAGAATGGTAGCTGGTTCCCAAGTGGCATCTGCTAGAGTTGTATCTTTCCACTGGACTAGCACTTCCTTGATGGTTCTCTGACGCAGGCGACACTCACGCTAGTCCAAAACTGCTTCTGGCTGTAGCCAAATGGATCCTTCTTCAACTAACTCAGGAAGGTTGGTTTGAATTTGGCACCTAGTTCCAATCACCTTCTTTAAGCATGAAACATGAAAAACATGATGTAGCTTCAAATGACTGGGCAAAACTAACTGATAGGCGATTTGTCCCACATGCTTGAGAACTGTATAAGGACCATAAAATTTGGGTGCTAGCTTTTGACAATGCTTGGCCTTGAGGGAAGTTTGCTTGTATGGTTGCAGTTGCAGAAACACCTGATCCCCTTCTGCAAATTGACGTTCAGAGCGACCTTGATCTGCTTGTTGCTTCATGCGATTCTGTGCCATGACCAAGTTCTCTTTGAGGGTACAGAGAATATTCTCTCGAATTGTAAGTGTTTGGTCAACCGCTTGGACCTTCGAGGTACCCGATAAGTATGAGAGAACTGAAGGTGGCTTCTGTCCATATACCGCTTCAAAAGGAGTCATGTGTGTAGCTGTATGGTAGGAAGTGTTGTACCACCATTCAGCTAGGGGTAACCATTGAGCCCATTGATTTTTCTTTTTAGAGGCAAAACACCTCAGATATGTTTCCAAACACTTGTTGACAACTTCCGTTTGACCATCAGTTTGGGGATGATAAGCTGTCCTGAGATGCAATTGGGTGCCCTGTAGCTTGAACAATTCTTGCCAAAAATTGCTTGTGAAAGTTGGGTCATGATCAGAAACAATAGAGTGTGGCGTGACATGAAGCTTGAAGACATGGTCCATGAAAATTTGAGCCACTGTGGATGCAGTAAATGGGTGTTGAAGAGCATAGAAATGAGCATATTTGGAAAGGCGATTCACAACCACCATTATGACTGATTTATTTCCCGATTTGGGTAAGACGGTAATAAAGTCCATAGAGATATCCTTCCAAATAACAGGTGGAATCGGAAGCGGTTGTAGTGTGCCCGGAGATTTGACTATTTCTCCCTTGTTGCATTGACACACATCACATTCAACGACAAAATTACGGATGTCCTGTTTCATACCATCCCAGAAAAAAGAACGTTTGACCCTGTCATAGGTTTTGGTGAACTCGGAGTGCCCCGCTGTGGGTGTAGCATGAAGCTCAGAAAGTACCGTGGATTTAAGCTTTGATTGTTTACTTAAATACAAACGACCTTTGTATCGAAGCTCATCCTAGAGCCAAGAGTACCCTGGGGGAGTTGGAGCATTGGTCTGCAATTGCTAGATCAGATGCGAACTTTTGGGATCTTGTAGCCATTCGTGGCGAACAACTTGGAGCCAATCTGGTACAATGAAGGAAAGAGAAAAAAGGGATCCTTCGACTTCATATTTTCGGGACAGTGCATCCGCCACCACATTGTCTTTGCCTTTCTTGTAAATGATCTCATAATCATATCCAAAGAGTTAAGTCACCCATTTTTGTTGCTCCAGGGAGGAAATGCATTGTTCCAGAAAGTACTTGAGGCTTTGATGGTCTGTCTTAATTTGGAAACGTAGCCCCAAGAGATAAGGGTGCCACTGATCAACGACATGCAGAATAGCCAACATTTCCTTTTCATAGATGGGTTTACCTAGATTCCTTTCAAATAGTTGCTTGCTGGTGAAGGCCAAAGGTCGACCCTCTTGCATAAGAACAACACCGATTCCTTTCCCCGAGGCATCACATTCCGACACAAAGGTCTTTGTGAAATCAGGAAGGGCTAGAACCAGAGTGGTGCACATGGCCATCTTCAAGGTTTGGAAAGCTTGAGCAGTGGTTGGAGTCCAAGTGAAAGAGTTCTTTTTGAGGAGAGCAGTGAGAGGTGCTGCAATATTTCCATAATTCTTAACAAACTTGCGATAATACCCTGTTAAGCCCAAAAATCCATGCAAGCTTTTGAGAGTCTTTGGGTGCGACCAGTCTTGCATAGCTTCAATCTTTTTCGGATCCACCCTGACACCATCCTTGCCAACCAGATGACCCAAGTATTCTACTTCTGAGGCACCAAAGGCACATTTAGACTGTTTCAGGAAAAGTTGGTGCTGAGAGAGTAGATGGAGAACTCGATCCACATGAGTAAGATGGTCTGTCCAGGTTTTGATATAGATGAGGATATCATCAAAGAAAACTAAGACAAAATGACGGAAAAGGACGAAAGACATGAGTCATGAGGCTTTGGAAGGTGGAGGGGGCATTACACAAGCCAAAGGGCATGACCAAAAACTCATAGTGGCTCTCATGAGTTCAAAAGGCCGTCTTGGGAATGTCTGCCTCTTTCATACATATCTGGTGATAGCCCAAGCGAAGATCAAGTTTAGTAAAGAATTGGGTGCCACTCAATTCATCCAGGAGGTCATCAATGACAGGAATGGGAAATTTGTCTTTAATGGTTAGTTTGTTGAAGGCACGGAAGTCAGGACACATTCTCCAAGAACCTTCTTTCTTCAGGACCATGACTACAGGAGAAGAGTAAGGGCTCATACTAGGGTGGATAACGCCTGCAGTAAGGAGTTCCTGGACCATTTTCTCAATTTCATTTTTTTGTGAAAAGGGGTGGCGATACAGATGGATATTGGGAGGAAGGCTTCCGGGTACAAGGGGAATGGAATGATCATGAACACCGCGGGAAAGAGGGAGTCCTTGGGGAGTAGAAAATACCATTTGATGTTTAGAAAGGAGGGCTTGGAGGTCTTGCGGCACCGGGGGTGTCTCTATTGCTTGTATGGCATGGAGTTGGACAATGACACCAGAATGACCTTTTTTTAGCAGCTTTTCCATGCGATGGGAACTAATGACCTCAGGTGAACCAACAATGATGCCTTGGAATTTATATTGGTGGCCTTCGTGGTCGAATTGCATGGTTAATTTCTTAAAATCCATGAGAATGGGACCCAAAGTCCTTAGCCAATATGCACCCAACACAATGTCACAACCGCCCATGTCGATAGCAAACATATGGGATTTTAGGTGGTAGTCACCGATTTGGAGATGCACATTTTCACAGAACCCTCCACATTTCATGGAACCACCATTGGCAATCATGATTTGGAAATTGTTGACGGCATGGATGTAGCAATGAGTTTCTTGGGCAATGTGGCGATGAATAAAATTATGGGTGCTTCCACTATCAACCAGAATGATGACCTTCCGATGCTTGATGTAACCGATTAACTTGAGGGTTTGGGGGGTGGAGAAGCCAGTGAGAGCATTGAGGGAAATGATCAATTCCACTTCAGGAGGGTCTGAGGGAGGGGTTATGTCAGTGATTTCAGGTGACTCAAGCACAAGGGGAGTTTCAACATCCTTTTCTGAAATATCCTTAGAGATGGCCATAAAAAGATTTTGTTCCTTACACTTGTGGCCCAAGAAATATTTGTCGTCACAATTATAAAAAAGGCCTTTGAGTTGGCGTTAAGCCATTTCAGCCTTGGTCAATTTTTGGATCTTTAATGGGGCGGAGGGAGTAGTGGGATTTATGGGTTTAGGGCGAGGGATAAAGGAGGGTTTACGGTTTTGAGAGGATACAACCTGTTGTGCTTCTTTAGCTTTTTTAGTAGCCTCCACCCAACTCGAAGGTCGAACCATGAGGACATGGGCCCGAATCTCATCCTTGAGGTCACTGATAAAACACTCTCGAAAGAAAGCATCAGTCATGCCCTCTGTTCGAAAATCCAGGTGCTCAAAGGCAGCTATGAAGTCTTCTACTGTTCCTGATTGTTTCAACTTTGTCAAACGACCCAAATGGTTGGTGTCAGTGTCAAAGCATTCATAAAGCTTAGTCACAAATTGGGTCCAAGCAATATACCCTTGATGGGAAGTTTTTCTCCATTGCCACCATTGCCAACGTTCTTGATCTAGATGGAGAACACCATACCGGAGTTTGGCCAAGTCATCTGTAATGCTGTATAAAGAGAAATAATGTTCCATTTGGGTGACCCAACCAGTGGGGTTTGTGCCATCAAATTTGGTCACATCCACCCGTAGAAGGCGTAGGTCACGTTGAAAGTGATGGTGCTGAAAGGTATGAGAATGGGAGGAATGTTCACCTTCAGTCTGTGGAGGTGCGTCAGAGAAAGGGTCATCTGTAGGGATCTTCAGTTTGGTGTAGAGTGATGCAAAAACAGATTCAAGCTGGGTGGTCAGTTCTTGTTTGACTTCCTCCATTGAGAACTGCTTGGATGTATTTATGGTTGTATTGATGGATGTATCGATGGAGGCAACAATAACATTGAGTTGTTTCACTTATTTTTGGGTCTGGAGGAAACCAGATTGCAAGGTGTTGAAGCGAGCTTCCAGGTCTTGGCTACGGGTATGGGCCATGAGGATGGGTGAACTGAAAAGGGGCGGGCGAGGTCGAAAATTTTGCCGAAAAATGATATGGATGAATGTGATAAGGGTGAAGAGATGAATCCAATGGAATAGGTCTCAAATTATGGTGAAAAAATTTCCAGAATTCTTTTTTTTTTACACCTACAAAGTTATACTCCGGTCTGAAGAATACTGCAGCGATGAAATCCCCAAATGCTTAACCAGAAAGAAATGTGTATTTACTTGGCAACCTGAACACAGTTGCGCGGCAATAGATCTTGTCTGTTTTAATTTGTTTATGTTTTTGTCCCCCAAGGGTTAGGTATTCAAGGGTTCTACAGACAAGGGTTTGCCCTGTGCTATAACTCTCTGATATACGTGCGGGGTCCAACAATAGTACTTGGCCCAATATCTCAGGGCACTAACTAAGGAGGATAGACCGTACCCTTAGCCATACTACCCGACAACCCGGGTACTAGAGAGTATCTTCCCGAGTGCTGTTCTCGGTGGCACTATAGCAGTCAAGCGACCGATTGGTTTATCTAAAGAGGGATTCAAGAAATCTAGGTCGATCCGTACACAGGTGCTTTCTGATGCGCTACCACTCGAAGGGGTACCAACAGGAGTTACAAGGATGGCCAACAGATGTGCGCTTAAGAACCACTTGTATTTATTGCGTGTATGAATCCCTCAACCCCGGGTTTATGCGCGTAACGACAAATCTCTGTGGCTTAAAGATGCCGGAATACGTCTCTACCCTGAAAACAAATTTCCCACAATTTCTGCCAAGGAAAGTGCTCTGATACCACTTGTAATATACCAGATATAAAAAGTATGCAGAACAGAAATAAAATGCTAGAAATGTAGAATAGCAGTAATATAACCAGCATAATCTCCACAATAACACATAAATGATATAAGAACAACAACATAAACAACACTTTGATTCAGAAAGCAATGTTCACGGGCCTCTTCGAGGGGGCAACCTCCAGTCGAGCAACGCTCTGTGACAATAATCTCCAAGCTAGGGTTTTCATACCCTCGACCCTTATTTATACTAAATATGTCTATCAAGAGAAGCATCTAGAGGAAGATCCTTCTAGAAGCGGAAGCTTCTATTAGGTCTTCTTACATCCGCCTTATTCTATTTTATTGAAAGGCCTTATTAATATTGACCTTTATTACATCCGAATATATTGCTCTGCCTATGTGTGGGTTAGGACCCTAAAAAAGAGTAAAGATTATTTGAAGTATTTTGGCATCATATTAGGTCTTGGCAAAGATTTATTTCAACCACGAATCAAATGTTATGTGAAAAAGTAAATAAAATTACGTTTTAAAACATTAGTTCTTCACAATAGTAAGATCTTAACTAATGCAAATAAGTAATAACTAATACTATAAAAACTATCCCTTCTCGAGAGTCATGATTTTCATTATATGAGAAGTGAGACCTAAAGACAATGAAGTTAAGATTCCGGAAAGTGTCACAGGCTCCCAAACAAATGATTATAGTTCCTAGGTGGAGTGTTTTGTAGGCGTTCTTCAAGTGACTCGCCCCTTGCCCTGTTCCAATCCCCTTCCTTCGCTGTGATAATGGGATCATGCCGTTACTCCCATGTTATGGCATTGAAATGGGTTGCAATAGGGATACAATAAAGTTATACATATCCGGCTCCGACGTAAACATCCACATAAACGCTAATAGTGAATCCACGTAAAGACGAAGAGTGGCCTTCCTTGATACTTCATTTTTCTTTGAATTTTGTTTTCTTATTCAATAAAATTTGACGTTTTCTTTACGGCATGGATTTTACTGCTCTAAACCGTACAGAGGCCATGGGGGAAATTATTGGGATGACGAGACATATTCAGGAATTAAACGAATTACCATGACAATGGAAGATAAGTAGTTAACTTCAGTTCAATTATATTATGGTCTGAAAGTCAATGGAAACTTGGAAGATAAATTATTTCTCGGCCATTGGCATGGAAGTGAAGTTGGCCATAAAATAGAGGTAAGTCACAAAATGCTCAATTAGATAAGGTTCCAAGTAAGATGTATTGTACATGTTAAACAAATCAATGCATTAAAAGATAGAAAATAAGTAATTGTCTTCATTTTGTGGTGTTGTTGACCTGTGCATGCATGCAACACACTTTAAACTACCCAAAGGAGTTATAGCTCATACCTTCTTTGTTGACTGGTGATCTATAGAAAAGGAGATTGAAGCCACTACATGAGAGAATCAATGCGTGTAAGCTACATAAGATGACAAAAATCCTCAATCAAAGAATCGCTCCGTCTATGCTTTCAACAACATTAAAAGAATGAGAAGAAAAACAATGAGTGCTTGAATGGGAAGACATGAAGACTCCATTGGAGATTTGGAACAATAATGTAGTAGTGGGCAAGATGTGAGGTGGTGAAAGCGGTGTTAAAAGCCAGACTGCTAAATTCCAAAACCTCCAAAACCTCGACGACATGGATGTTTCAAGATTTTTTAAAGTTGTATATTTAAAAAATATTTTTTCACTCTGACAAATAGCGAAAAAAAATCCATATACATCGGGGGAAATTATGTACCATCGTATGGTATGGTATTGAAAAATCAAAATTTTTATTGATGAAAATAAAAAAAACAAAATATCATTTTAATTATTTAAATAAAATAAATAACAAAAATCTTGTGCATGATAACATTGCGTGTCTCCAAAACACACCAACTAATGCTATATAACGGACTAACTAATAGGGGTCAACGATCATTGATTGCGAGGCGATTGCTATAGTCCCTCACCGGAGGCAGGGACTAATAAAGGTAAAGCCCATTAGTTAGTTAGTATATGATTTTTTTTAAGAGAAGACAAGTTTTAGATTGAATAGAAATGAATTTGAAGTTATAGATGATTTAAAAAGGATAAATAAGTTTAAATGGAATGGTTTGAAATGATTGAGCTTGAACCTTTTATTATTAAATTTATTAAGAAAGTTTGGAGGCCAAATCCTTTTCTCGTTCCATTTGACCAATGGACTCATTTTTCCATTGGTAGGTTGCATAGTAGTAGAGGTATATATCCCAAGTCTATAAGGGACACATGATCTCACCATGAACTCGACACCCCTCCAGACACATGGAGCAATCTTATTGACAACAAGATTTCTAAAGAAGCTTTTTTAGATGACCCTTAGAAAATCCCAATGTATAATGATGAAGGGAGACATGGAGGAATGGCATTGTCTCATGAGAATTCAAAGATGAGTTTTTGAAGGTTGAAACCAAAACTTTGCACCATATGATCTCATCAGGATCAACGGTGAGCACACTCCTTGGACATGGTTCAAAGTGTCATAATTTTGATGGCGCCCACCATCCAATCCTACAGAGATTGGGTGATCCACAATTAATTTTAGGATGAAAATGCATATCCTACCCCACTCCTTAATAAATAATGAAATCCAATTAAGGACAATGTGTGGAAGATGGGAAAATATTTGGTGGCATTTGGGTCATATAATATTGATGACTCCTTCATGTTTTAATTTTATGAGGAAGATAATGGGTAATGGCATGAACAATGAGAAACTTATTGGATGTGTGGCCCAAGACCCAAGCCAATGTCATTACAACTAACTAAGGGTGTTGCAGAGACTATGTACGCTTGACAACCACTACCTCCATGAATGGAGGAATACAAATCTCACATGAAATCAACAGTTACAGACAAAGAGTAACTATATATTGCTTGACATTTATCCTTCATTGAGACAATTAGGAAAGTACAATAAGAAGAATGACACAATTGATAATGGTTGGTTCGTTTGGGAAGAATTATTCGAAGGAATTGGATCCTAAGAACTCAAGGACTTGAGGAAGATTAGCAAAGTCAGAGGTAAGCTGAATATAATTTCAAAAGACACCAATGGGTTCTAGTGGGAGTAAGAACTAGGTTGGAATAGAGTACAAGAGATTGATAGAGTATACTCCACTGGTCACTTGGAGGATGTTGAGGTCAAACTCGAGATCGTGAAAACAATAATAGATTTCAAAGTCATCGAAATCATCGATGAAAAAGATACTTACCCCGCCTTGCTGGCATTTGAATGGGCCAATGACGATGATGCCATAATTAAGTTAAAGAGGGGAGACATATCATTTGAAGATGATGGAACCAGAGTGATAACACCCATTGATCCTATATATACTTACTAAGGTTGGCATACAACCGATGTTCCCTCAACACTTGCAATACCAACCTCAAGTGATGTTCATGCTCTTCCTCTAACTTAGAATAGATAAGTATGTCATCCAAGAATAATATGACAAACTTATCCAAATAATTTCTGAATATGCCATTCATTAAGCACATAAAGACAACTGGTGCAATGTTAGCCCAAATGACACCACTAAAAATTCATAATTCCCATATCTGGTTCGAAAGGCTGTCTTATTGATGTCTTCTTCCTTGATTCTTACCTGGTGCTATCCTGATCTTAAGTCTATCTTTGAAAATATCTTTGCCCCTCTTAGTTGATCAAAGAGGTCATCAATTCTGGGTAGAGGGTATTTTTTCTTCACAATGGCTTTATTCAGCTATCTAAAGTTAATACAAAACCTCAATGTTCCGTCCTTCTTTTTGACAAAGAGTACTAGTGCTCCCGAAGGTGAAACACTTGGGTGTATGTACCTTTTCTTTAACAATTCTTCCAGTTGCATTTGTAATTCTTTTAATTCCGGTGTACTCATTTTGTAAGGAGTCTTTGTTGCTGGGGAAACTCCTGGTACTAAATCAATAGAGAAATCTATCTCCCTCTTTGGTGGCATCTTGGTATTTCTTGGAATACATCTTCAAACTCTTGCAGTATCGAAAAATATTCAAGGCTTGGCCCTTTTGTATTTTTTGGCTCCTCCACATGGGCTGCATACAATTGACATTCTTTCCTGAAATATCTCTTAAGATGTAAGGATGAAATCTCCCTTATAGAAATGGGTATTGGAATTCCTTTAACAGTGCTTTGTTTTCCTTATTCATCAAGACATGTAAATGTTTTGTTATGACAATCTAGGACAACATGATGCTTGTCCAACCAATGCATTTCAATTATAATATCATAAGATCCCAATGGTATAATATTTAGATCAACATTAGTATTCACTCCGTAAAGACTTATGGGACAACCTCTGACAATCTCACTGAACCTTCTTTTGGTTCCAGTGGCTAGCTGAACCAAACTTGATTTTTCAATCTTACTTTTATCCAAATGTAATCTATCCACTATTTTAGGATCAATGTAACAATGGATTGCTCCTAAATCAATTAAAATAGCAACAAGATGATTAACGATCTTACCTTCCACCTCGATCATATTGGATTGGTACTCTACTTGTCGATCTTTTAAGGCTGCATCTATTATGCCCATGTATTCTACTATTGTAGCCTCTTAGATGTTGTGCATGGTCTTCACTTTTTCTTTTCTATGAGGGCAATCCTTGTACATGTGATCTTCTTTGCATCCCCAACATTGGATTGGTGGTCTCCCTCTTTTTCCCAAGGAGTCTTCTCTCTTGGATTCATCCTTAGCAAGATGGTCTTGCTGATTTTTATTTGGGCCATCTTTGTTGAAAGGAGGTTTGAATCCTTTCTTTCTCTGATTAGACTTCTCCTTCTTCTTAACCTTCCAATATTTATGCAAAGACTCTCTACCCTTTCCTTGCTCATACAGGTACTTGTCCTTCCTGATGGTCTCAGTGAATGTCCTAGGCTCATCATATTGAATCTTCTCTTTATAAAATGAAGACAATCCACTAAAACACCTCTGTATTTTCACCTTCTCATATCTTATAAACCCCACATACTTTAGCAGTCCCAAGAACTTCTTTTCATACTCTGCCATGGTCATGCTTCCCATCTTGAGTTCAAAGAAATCTTGAATTCTCTTGTCATAGAAGTGGTATGAAAGGTACTCATTTTGAAAATATTTCTTGAATTGCTTCCAAGTGATCCTGTTCTCATTTATGTGTTCAACTTGCTTAAACTGATTCCACCACATAACAACTTTCCCATGCAAATGGTAGGTGGAAATTCTGTTTGATGAGTAGTTATGTAATTGAAAATACCTCTAGAGTCCAAGAAACCATGCTTCAAAATTATCTTCCATTTCTCTTTCACCATCAAAGTATGGCGGCTTAAGCTTCCTCAACTCTCCTTGCAAACTATCCAATTCATGTCTTCTTCTTTGGTGCCTAACAAGAGACACCTCTGGACTACTTATGGAGTCCTCAGATGCATACAATTTTCTTGATGAGTAAGGAGGTGAGTAATGTCTATGAGCTTTGCTAACACTTCTTGAATGACCAATTATTCTGTAATTATCTCCTTTTTCATGATATCTTCCCTCTTCCTCCTATCTTGAGTTTGATCCATTCTTTGCTTGCCTCTGCAACTGATTTAGGCTTTGCATCACTCGAGCATTTATCTGATTTTGTTCTCTTATCAACCTCTCATTTTCTACTTTGTAGATCTGTACTTTTATTCTTAGGCTTCTCACAGTCTCTATTAATGTTTCTTGCTCTCCTCTACCCTTGTGTCCTTTCGATTCTGTCTCTGCATTACCAACATTGATATTTTGTCCTTTGGATTCCTTATCACGACTGAAGGCTCCCTCTCCTTCCTCCATTTCTTGAATATGCATTCTTATCCTGAAATGATATGTTTATACCCCCATAATTCTGTAAAATGTGAAAGCAACCATTTTTGTTAGAAATATGCATATCATAAAAAAATGTCAATTAATGCTACATGTCCTTTTTTCGCTCAAATTATGAATATTTATATCACAATTCTCCAAATTCTAATAGTTCCAAGTTATTCTCCTCTGAATAATATTTCCAACAACTATACTCATGCCCTGATCTGATCTTTTAGATGAAAGTTATGGCTTCCTAAAAAAGCCACTTTCACCCCATTTGTGCATTTTCTCCACTGTTATAATTTTACTGAAATGCCAACTTCAGTCAATTTCAGAAGAAAATATATTAGGAACTAGAGAAACTTTTGTATAAGGAATATATAGTAATAATTATTAGGAACTCATAACAACTCTCATTTGTTCAATATGATGCTCCATTCAAAAAATGCAGCATTATGGAAATGACCATTTTTCTTTTTTTTCACCCATTTTTCCAGACTTGGAATTTTTAGCAAAACTGGTTATCTCTCAATCCATGCACTTCTGGAAAATTTTCACTAAACCAAAGTTGTTTGTCTTGATGAGTGTATAAAATTTCATGTAAATACAATTTTTCTATTTTGTAATATGGGGTCACTTTTCCTTCTCCGAAAATCTAAAAAATCCCCAAAAAATGGCCCAAAATAGTGGATTTTGGCCTATTTCAGCATCCCTATTCTATCCCCCTTAAGATTTATTTAGTTCCTTCATGGGTTATTTACGTGTCCTCTTTCTGGACTCTCTCCATGAGTTTCGACTTAATTTGGACCTCTGCCAATGATTTGGACCCAGATCTTTAAAACCCACTATTTCGCAATTTATGATAAATCCAAGCAGAAATGGAGAATGACCCTCTATGGAATTTTTGTAGATCTCGTCTCTGTGGAAAAAACCCATAAGTTTCATTTCCATTCAAATTAATATGCTCTGTTTATGGAAAAAATACGAAAAATGGCTCCTGGTAGTTTTTTGTTTTTGTTTTTGAAACAAATGGATAGTTTTGCCTATGTGGCAATTTGCACCATTGATATCAATTTGGAAGAGATATAGAACATTGATATTTTTTAGAACCTTTACCCATCAGAAAGCTTCAAATTGCTGGTTACACAAACTCCCCAAAATCACAATCTGAAACTCTGTTGGACTGGCTTCGTCAGACTTCATCCATAAGAAACTCCAATTTTAAAGGTACTCAGATCCCTTCGAAATCCACATTCCAAAACACTATCATAATCATCTCATCGGAATACCTCCATCGGAGGACACAAATTTCCATGCTCCTCATCCCTTCTGAACTCCGAGCTTCGATAGCCTCCGTCCAAAGACTTGCATTCGATTACTACGTGGCACTAGATGATTCGTCACCCTTCTTGAAATGTCCTCTGACATGACATGCTGATGTGGAAACTTACACAAAATTCTCCTTAGACCTTGACCCTTCCAATACAACATGCTCATTTGATAGATCAGACGGTCAGAAATCGTTCCGATCAACGACTATGATCATCTCGGGGTCCAAAACTACGCACTAGTTACCTCGGTTGGACTAACTTCATTGGAACTCTTCTAAACGAGCTCTTCCGAAAACATTTTTTCGAAAGGAAATCTCCATGATATCTGACGAATGAGAATGATCCTGATTGATCCAACGAATCTCGTTCTTTCGAGCTTCTACTGTCAAGATTCTCTTCTTCAGACTTCAAACTTATGTCCGAATTCATACCCTCCGAATCCATCCTTTCGAGAGATCTACGAATAAGAATGGATCTGACTTATTTGACGACTCTTGTTATTTCGGGCTCGTGTTGTCAGACTCCTCCCTTTGGACTCCACCTCATTCTCGACTCCAAGTCTTTTCTGACACTTCCTTCTCGAAGGCCTTTCGAGAATGCCCTACTCCGATCCTTTGCGACTAAATCTCGACCGTTGATTCTCCAGGTCGAATTAATCTGGTCTGTCAGTCCACAAAATTACATAGTCGCCATGAAACTCACAAGAATTTGACTTCCAAGGATGAATTCAACTCTGCAATGCAGATTGATTCCATAAATCACTTCTTTGACTACTCTGAAGCACTGAAATTTAAAATCTGCTTAAAATTTGGGGATTTCACTTCTGTTCTTCTTCGTTCCCCCTCAAAAATTTGTCACAGACAAATCTGCAACAATGAATTTGTCAAATTCGCACTAGTTTTGGCCCATACCATTCCGGTGTTGAACCAGAAGCTCTTATACCAATCTGTAACATACCCAACCACCCACAGGTTGGTCATGCTACTTCAAATTAAACACTTCAAAACTGATTTATAATTTCTGATGGCATTTAATTAATAAAGAAGCATGAAAGATTCACATGTAATCATCAAGATTCATACTACATCATAAAAGAAATGGAAAATATTGCATGCACAACAATAATCAACAAGCAATCATATTATAAAAATGAATGTCATATATAATAATTAATATACAATGGAAATAAATACACAAGTAGAGAAACACATAACAATAGCACTTATCTTTATTAAAACCAATCACCAACTGGCTGCAGACCAAGGACGTTCCACCCAACCATATACACTGCTATTCTAAATCTCAATAGTAGTTCACCACTGAGCCAGAGCTATGAGTCCACAAGGATGGTTCCAGGGTGTCACTTAGCTTCCCAAACTAGTCAACACTCAAGCTCTCATAAGTTTCTTAACACATAACAGTCCAATGTACACCGATTCTCTTCTCTCCAACCTAGACAATCCAAGAGAATGTACCCCCTTCTCTGCCACACAGTCCCTTAGGATGTCCACCTCCTTCTAGGGATCTAGTGCATCTGGTCAAGACTCTCCATGCTGAGACTCTTTGGATTCGCAGTTGTGAGAAAAATTAGCACATGCTTATCCTTGTTAGGCATACATGCATCAATTCATGGCTGGAATACACCAACAATTACTACAACCAACAAAACAATGTCTCCTCTCCAACAATTCATTTTTATTTTCCAAGCCAAGATCAAAATGAATGATTAATGATGAATGGGTGAAAGAGTGAATGGAGAGAGGGTACATAATGAAGGGTATGAACCCCCCAAATAGCCCAAAGATGGGTTTATATATTTCTTGGAATTAAAGAACAACACGACCTTCCCCCAAGAATCTCATGCAACTATTATTCTCCATTAAAACCAAAATGGGTAAATAAAATATAAAATAAACACTTAGCCCCTTAAGGCCCCTCTCTCATGGAATCATAGCCCCCTATAACTCTTGTCCTTGTCTGTCTAGTAGCCAACGATGTATTTTATTATTAATGATGATCAAAGCATTGCATTTCTTAGGCACTCTGACCTCTTTTAATTGTTTGGGTGCTCTATCCTTTCATCAAATAAACAAAATACATTATTTAATATGGGGACTCAAAACTAGGGTATTACAATCATGATTTGCATGTGTATCTATAGACTCCAGGTAAACATCACCTCCTTCTTCTATGGAGGTTTTGGCCTCTGTGGAAGAGACATCATAAGATCCCTTTGCTTTATCAACTTTCTTAGACCTGCAATCTTTCTCATAATTCCCATCTTTACCACATTTCTATCATTTCCTCAAATACTTTTTTGGTTATTTAGATCTACATTTAGATTTATATCTCCCCCCGAAGACTTATTTATATCCCTATCTTTGGGACAAACTCTTACAAATAAAGCATCTGTGCTATGAATATCCATGCTTGTCCGCCTCATCTCTTCTGATAACAAGGATGGAACTACATCCTCATACTTCAATGCAGATTGAGTAGTACTATTGATTGCTACAACCAGATTATCCCAAGAGTTTAGAAAATAACATAACAAAGTACTACACTTATCTTCTTCTACATGCGTAATATTATCGGATCCAAGTTGACTTACCAGAGTATTGAAAGCATTTAGATGCTTTGTCAAATAATCTCCATATTCCATCCTAAGATGATACAACTTCTTTCGAAGAAACAACTTGTTTACCAAGGACTTTGACTGATACAAATTCCCTAAATTTTTCCATGGTTCCTTGGCTGTAGATTTTTCTGACACATTTAGTAACACCAAATCTTCTAGGCAGATTTGAATCATACTCCTTGCTCTTCTATCCAAATTCTCCCATTATTCTTTCGACATACTAGTAGATTGAGTACTAGTAGTTTTTGTACCAGTAGATTGTGTACAAGTAGTTCGTGTACTAGTAGTTTGTGTACCAATAGGTTGTGTACCAATAGGTTGTGTACCAATAGGTCATGTACTAGGATCCACAATGATCCATTGTTCTTTGTCTACAAGAAGGTCCTCCATCTTGAGCTTCCATAGCTCAAATTTTTTACCGTTGAAATTCTCAATATCAAATCTAGAACTACTTGCCATTATGTTTCAACACACAAATCACCACTTCAAAGCTCCCACTGAACCTAGGTTTATCACAGACCTAAGATAAACTTGATCTATCACGACTGAGCCAAACCCTCAGCAACAAAGGTGTCACCCTGAAGAAAAAAATGTGCTCTGATACCACATGTAAGTTTTAAACATGTGAAGTAAAGAAATGGATACATATTTTAATCAAAACAAAAATTAATCAATGGCTCACACACATAGTACATAGAGATTTACACCCGAAACCCTTAACCGAGAGAAAACCAACCTTCCTTGGTTTCACACCTCTCAACTCTTCATTGTATTAATTTCACCATTCACAATACAATATATACATGGTTTTAGGTATTCTACAACTACGAAAACCCTAATCTCTTAATCCAGGATTAATTTAGAAAACTGCTAAAAATAGCGAAAAATGCTAAAATGGAAAAAACCACCTAAAAAACAATTTTGAGGCACTGCCCTAAATGCTCCGCATAGCCAGGGGGGCAATCCTGGCCTCCTTGGGACCCCCCTAGTAAATCACTCAACACACACAACACAAAGAGCACTATGAGGGAGGGATCGTTAGGCATAATCATCAAATCTGACACACCCCCCCACACACATGCAAAGAATATAACACCTACCCAACAACTTGTAGGACATAGTCCAATAGAAATTCTTATTCTCTCTGGCTAGTGAATTGAAAATATCACCACAAAAGGGATGGGTTATTCTTGTATTTTCCATATGACTTGTTTTTAAATTGACCTAGCATAGGTGAAGGTTAGAAATAATATATTACCGAGGTCCATTTGCTTTAAAGCTAACTGCATGATGCGTATTTATTAGGATGTCCTTTGCACACATATGAACTATTATTGGAAGACGCATAATCATAATTAGAAACCATTAAGTAGATCTTAGAACAATGGGACATTTGCTTTGCATTATTCATGATCACCATGCTTTCTTCGTAAGTCAGAGGAAATCAACTTGTCATAAAAGCTTCAACTTTAGTGCAAATTACATGGGTTGTCAGAATCAATGCTACAAAAGTATTGGATGTGTAGAGGACATGAATTGCGAAAGATACACATGTGCCATATGTAGAGATAAGATAATAGCAAAAGAATCGACACAAGTTGGAAAATCGCTAAGTAAATAGGCCTTTGATGACATGTTTTTTGGGATGTGGTTACATCTTGAGTTAGTACATGATGAACGTGGCAGATCTCTAAAGCTTCAATACCAGTCATCAATTTACAGTCCTTGTCACCTGAAAATTTCTACACAGTTAATGTTCAGGTCATATTATTTAAGTTTAGCAACCAAGTTTGTCCATTAACCTTCTGTAGATTGTATTTTATATACGTCTATTTTTTTAAATGCACTTTGATATACATGAACATTATGAATAGTACATTATGCTTTAAAGGCCAAGTGCATATGGCATATTTACTAACATGTCCTTTTCACACCTGACTGAGTTACCGATATGGGAAATGATTAATAGAAGGCATTGGACAACTCATAGAAATCTGTGACATTTACTTCACACAGTTGCTAAATAGCCTCCATTTTTTTGCAAATCCGAGCAAATCTACGTGCCATAAATGACTTGGTTATCATGCAAATTAGGTTTCTTGTCAGAATCCAGAGTGTTGAATGATTTCAAGTGCGAAAGCGTAGAATCCTGGGACTAGTAGAGACACTCTTTCCTCCTAACTGCGATGCTTCTGCAAGTGTTATATAAAATTCTTCTGGCAATGGACCGTGTTTCAGAAATTCCATTATCAATTTTTTTTCAATGTAGTGATTATTGACGATTTATTCAGTCCTTTGCGTTGGCTATATATGTGGTGCTCGACTAGCCATATCCTTTGCATTCCATCGGTGATATTCACAGTTTCAATACTAGTTATTGATCTATAATGTTCATCATTAAATAGTCTGGGAGAAATAGATCTCCATATCATATTGTTGAAATTTGGAAAGAGAGTTTTCCTATGAACGTTATTCAATTTATCCCTGAAGCAATATTGTTGTTGGAAGATGTGGTACATACGCTATGTGAAAAAAATTGGTGGTTTCTTTTCTTATCTACTATACTTGTGTTTTTTTCAATGGACTTTGCTATACATGAAATATATGAATAGTACATTATGTAATTCCAATTGCTTTATGCCAAAGTGCAACAATCCTATTTACTAATATTTCCTTTCCATGCCTAATTAGATACAGATTATGGGGAATGATAACTAGAAATGGTTAACTAGGTAATAGGAAAGCTTGACATTTGGCACTGCTCCCGAATAACCTCTGTTTCATGGAAAATCCAAGCAAATCAACCTGCAATAAATCACTCCTTTATCATGCAAATTAGGTGCATTGTGAGAAAGACGTACACACAACTGTTGCAAATGAAAAGTGTTGAAGTGCGGGATGATCACTCGTATAAATAGTCCCCACAGGGCTTGAAAATAGAATTAGAACCAAGTAGTGGTTGTGCGGATCATAGACTGGTGCAAAGTGTTGATGTACGAAATATATAGGTGGGTGGAATGTGAAGCTATGGTCACAACAAGGGTCTTCGCACAACCTAAAAAATGACTAAGTAAAAGGGATTTTGACTAAGGAATTCTAAATATATATTGGATTCAAAGAATAATTTGACAAAATATTTGCATTTAGAATTTTTTACTGCAGTAACAGGTACATGAGCTATGATGACCAAAAAGATTCCTTTCTTTCGAAAATCTCCAAATTAGATGCGTTTTTACTTGCAATTTTCCATGTTTCACGTAGTATTTTAAAATTCCCATATGTTTGTAGTGTGCATATTCATATGTTTAGCACTAGTGCTGTCTGAACATATGTTTCTGGAACTTGCAAGAGTCTGATCTATTTCCATCTTCTCTACGCAAAATGTGCATATGCACGTCCGTGCACTTCTGCATTTCATGCAACTATATCTTCAACCCTCCTACAATCCGTAGACGTGTATCCCCATGAAGAGAACATTTATTCTATTTTTCAAGAACCATGCAGAGAAATCAAACAATTCATTGTGTTGCAATCTCGCACTCGCGCACTTCCACACTCTTAATACTTTGGATACTTGCAAAATGATATATATTTGCAATCCATTGAACTTTAGACCAAAAGAAGTTATTATAGTTGCTAGTTGTTTTCAGTTCTATTCAACTGGTCATTGCATACAAGTTACTGGAGTCATGCATAGCAATATAAATTGTCTATTTTGAGATCCTGGGAGGGACACTGTGCTAATTTTTTTTCTTTGCAATGAGATGAAATAGATAACCTAGAAAAACAATCAACTATGACACTTATCTTATTACAAGTTCAATTGTTTATAGTGCATTGGAACAATAGAAGAAAATGATTCGCTGAAGTCCATGGGAAAAATAATTTAGAAACATAAATGTTGCCTTGAGAAAGAACTGGGGAAAATGGTATTGAAGACTTGTATACTTTTGTCAAATTTGCAATCGTCGAATTCAAGCGACAAACTTGTGGACAATTTCTTCCATATATAAATTTTAGGAAAAACACTTGCAATTCACTAAGTTTTTTGTTTGTTATTGAAATTCCATATGAGTATGGACATATGCCAAACAAACAATCCTGTCCTTTGCAATTTTGTGCAGGCAACTGTACATAATATGCTTGAGAATAAGAGAAATATTTGTCTTAATGCAACAATACAACATGGTGTTTTTTAATTCAAGTTTGATTGCATTTGATTCTATATAGCCCAATTAGAACATTATCATTCATGTTTATTTATGAGACATTTATCATAGACATCTTAGAAATAGAAATAACATTCAATCAAGCCAACTTGCTAAAATCAATAGAAACTACATAAATCATTCGATGCTAGGCCATAATCGAGAAACAAGCATCAAAATTCCTCAGTTCATTTTAATGCAAAACCTTTATTACATGTTCTATTCTTACTTGGATCAGATGCAAATGTCAAAAACTCTATTCAAACAAGCATGGAAATACACAGATGCACATCAATATCTGAAAGAATAACAAATGTAGTTGTGATTTCTTGTCCAACGATAGTGCAAAATTGTTTCTAGCAACAATTTTTGAGATTGTCAGCAAATATGCATATGGAATTTGCAAAGAACGTCAAATTTTCTAAAGATATCAAGGATTCCTTACAAATTCCATAGCAATGACAATTATGGAAATATCAAATAGCAAAAGTTGTTCCAATTGCAATCTAGCTCTAGTAACAATATATCAATGTTGCAATGTAACATGACCAATAACATATAAACATCTAGTCGAATGTCCATTACAATTTTGACATAGTTGAATTGCAAAAAATGCAATACAATGACACTGCAATGCTAATAGTGTCTAGTAAACACATTGGACTCAATGCACACACTATTGATGGTATTCAATAACTATATATACAATATGTATATATGATGTATACGTTTTACGCATCAAAATTTTTGTCAATATACAATATAATAACTAGATTATAGTTATAATATCTGTATAAAGAAATGGAAAAACAATCGATAGAAATCATCGCACATGCACATTGACAATGTCTTCATTCAATCTCTATCCCATAAGTAGTACAACACTATCTTCATTTAATGTAAATTTTCCATGTACTTGAAAATCTTGCAACATATAAACAATTTTGGGTTTCTTTTGCAAATATATTTCATATTGCATTTCTGTCAATCCAGGAAGCAGTTCTTGTAGTATAGGTTCCTTGGTGGTGCATTGCAAATTATTGTTGTCGATTATACATATAATGACACTTAGGTAATGTTTATATATAAAAGGGCATCTTTGATTACATCTTACACAATCAAACATTGCATTCTTGATCAAAGCAGATGTACCTATAGGAGAGTTGTAAATTGCACAAACAAGTTCAAATGGAGTTGAATATGCATTTGCTAATATCATTGTACCTTCGACTTTTTTTATACAATAGAAAGTTTAATAATATATATATATATACCTCTTGTAGTCCCACGATGTCCATGTAGACCGCTTGCAGTCCCACGGTGTCCTTCTTACGTCAACTAGAAATGAGAAGGGTCTTGTTGGGAAGGGGAACTAGCATACAATCAATGACCAAGATCCCTAGCATTTCCAAACAGTTTCTTGAACTGTGGTTCAAAGTTTCTTCCATTCGCCAACTCTCTCTGTCAACGTTTGTTGCACATGCTGCCATGGATCAACACCTTTGCTAAACCCAACATATACATTCTGTGCACTTCCCTCTCTATCAGTTTCAATTTTCCTCCTCTTCTCCTTTATCAACCAAGACGAATGAGACAAGATGATGACATTGGGCATGTCCATTGGAACAATTAACTCATCATTGTGATTTTCAAATACTCGAGTAACTGGGCAAAGTTATAGTTGCAGGACTTGGGACAACTACTGCTTGAATTTCTAGAATATGAGATGAAGCATTCCCACGCTTCACCGATCTAGATGAAGCCAAAGTAGAGAGACATTGTCAGCCTGGAAAAACGTACACCAAATCCAGCTGCCACCTCCAGGACGACCTTACTCATTCCAAAAGTTGTTCGCGACTACAACAAAAAATCAAACAGATGGTTTGCACTTATTCAAGCAATGTGTGGGTATTCAACCTAGCCACATTCACAATGCTCACAATTCAACATAACATTTTTTTGACGTCCCAATACAGATTGAGCTGAGGACCATCAATCTAATAACTTGTGAAATTTGCCGAGTACCAAATGTTAGTGTTAGAAGTATGTAACATGGTACAATCTCTATAAAAATAAGCCATCGTGCACTAGATGTCAACAATTTCCTCTCTTTCTCTTCTTGTTTCTCTATAACACTAACTGCATCAAGCAATAGTGCTAATATATATAAATAAATAAGATCAACTTGTTTCTAAATCTTGTTTCCCTTTGGCAGAAAAACATTAACGACATGACAAGTACATATTAAAAAAACATAATCCATGGCCTAGAGCCATGTAAACATTGTTCAAATGAGTAAAGTACATAGCATAGTTCTATGAAATGTACTATTCTGCTTTTGTATGTGTCGTTCTTTTCAAATGAAACTAATCCAAACTCTGTTTTTGTTTTTCAATCTAGCACGTCTTTTATCAATTCAAAGGTTATCTATTTTAATGCTATATGTTTATTACTTCATCAATGCACTTTGGATTATACACAATACTATGCACTATTGATATATATATATTATTGCATTTGCATATAATTTACCAAAAAAAAGGTTGTTCCTTGTGTAATTGTTACATGCATATCTCCTCTTGGGACATTGTTCTTGAGTTTCTTCTCCTGCATTGCTTGTCACTTCTTGATCTCCTGTAATTTCTCTATTTATTTTTCAAGTGAAAGAAATGAACGAAATTCAAAGAACATGCAAATAAACCCTTACGTCAAATTCACATGAAATACACAATATTAACGAACAACAAATTAATAGTACACATATTAAATTAGAAAAACTCAACTCTGCAATTCTTGTTCCATGTTTCTTTCTTTTCCCTATTCTATTTTTAAACATTAGTGATTGTTTCGATGTAATGCACATTGAACAAGTCAAACAACAATGGATATCGATGACAGTGAGATGTAAACACAATGCAAATTGCTGATATTTTATTTTCTTTGAGACCATAATATCTGTTATATCAACTGCTTGCAATGCCCGACACAATTTCTTGATCCAACACATAAACAAGAACTTTCTAAATATGTAACAAGAATATGAAACATGCTTTCATTTAGTTTATGTCATTCATATGATGCTTAAGATATGTCTAGAACATCCAACAACTAGGAAAAAAAAACAATCTCGAAACAACATACCTTGTTTTTGTCTCTGTTTATATTTGATTCCTTTTCCATATATATATAGTTTCTGAAATAGTTCTTGATCAATTTAATCTACCCATAAAAAGTAAAAATAATAAGCAAGAACTAATTTTTATTTCACATATATGATGCACATCAAGAATATTTCATTCAACCATTTGATCCAAAAACACAATTGATAAAAGAGGATTGGTTTGCTTAAACACCACACCAATTCCAATGCACGTTTGAATGAAACCAAGTAACAATACTTTGCATAGAGCACACACTATCAAACATGATGCAATATGTGGAACCATGGCAGTACGGAAAGACTAGATGTATTGGTTCTCCTCACAAGATTTGAGTATAGAGCAAGTGATAAATAGACAAAGTATCAACTCTGTGCAGCATACACCTATGTGAAAGTGATGATGGCATCACTCTGCCCATTACACAAATGTTTATGCAACCAACTGTACCAATTCCAGACCATAAGTGGCATGAATTCTCACAATCTATAGGTATACTTGGTTTACGTAAGACGATCTATTTTCAAGCCTTGCACACGTCATCTTGTTTTCTACACTTCCACAAATCCACATTTCCAATACTTCTGCATCCATGATTGTGACAAGCGACACAATTTGAAAAATAGGTCACTAATTTATGGTGAATTCATTTTCTCCAATTTAGGAAGAAATTCCACGCATCTAGAAGCAATGTGAAGCCAATGTGCTGCCTATCTGTAAGCTCCTCGACGGTGTAGTCAATATATATATGTAAAAGACAGTTTGGCAGATTGACATCCTGCTCTTGGATTTGGGGTAATCCCAGGCTACAATCTATTTGTCTTGGATAATTTTCTAATCAAAATTATTTTTTACTTTTCCACTTTTGAGGTTGGATGAAGGTTTTGCAATAGAAACTGAAAAACTACACAATAATAACTGACATGAATTCTATGCACAAGCATTGAAAATACATAGTACTGGTTGTGCTAATGATATTTCTTTACTAGTTCCAAGGTGCCCAAGACATGGATGCACCAAGTGCCACCACATGTTCATAACTATACTTGGTCTACGTAAGACGATCTATTTTTAAGCCTTGTGTGGAAAACTCGCATGGGTCATCTTGCCACATTGCTACACTTCCATGCCTCTGCATTTCCAATAGTTCTACATCTCTGATTGTGACAAGCGACATAATTTGCAATATAGGTCACTGATCTATGGTAAAGTGATTTTCTCTGATTTAACAAGAAACACCACACATCTAGAAGCACTACAAAGAAAATGCCAATGCAAATTTGAATAAACCAAGTAAGTGTACTATGAATAGAGCACACACTATCAAACATGATGTGAGATGC
>ML837493.1:73336-87005 GCA_009831015.1 Picea engelmannii | reverse complement strand
GTCTAAGTATTCACTTCGATGCTCTATGCTATTTACGAAGTACCATAAGTGTTAAATATTGATGAATGATCTATGCTAAGTGCCCTGTAAAAGATATAATCATAGATCGGTGTCCCAACTAAGGTTGCAGACATCTGAGTCCTGCAACCACCCCTGCCTCTACCTCAGGTGAGACTTCATCTGCTTCGAAGGTGTTGCCGAAAGGGCCGGTAGTTAGGGTTTTGTTGGTGCACTCTTGAGCATTGAACCCCAGGTCTGCCCTTGTGCCAAAAATTCATTTATGTAGGCCCTTAACCTAGGGTGCTTAGCCAGATACAGATTTCTGACTTGATGAACAATGAACTCAATGTCTCCAAACACTGCTAGCTCTTCAATTTTCATGTATTTGGAAGCTTTCAAACCCAATATAAGAGCCTCATATTCTTCCACATTGTTTTTTGTTTCAAATTCAGGCTTATAAGACAAAGATATGGTCTCTTGGGTAGGGGAAATTAACACTGCCCTAGCACCAACACTTTCCCGAGAAGAGGCTCCGTCAAAAAACATTTTCCAAACAGAGGTATTGGGAGGAGGGTCTTCACAAGAGGTGATGGGTTGCTTTCTGATTTCAATCAGTGCTTTAGGACCATCAGTGAGTTGTAACATATTGGTTCCTAGATCAGTGTCTACTGCAAAAATGGGGTGGTTGGTTGGATTTGCTTCATCATTGATAATGTAAGTGAGTTGTGCTTCCCTATAAAGTCTTATATGCTCTCCCCCAAATACAGGGATAATGGCATTTGAAATATCCATATGCAACATTTTCCCCAGTCTTTTAATCTAAGATTTAGACAAGACCATCCCAAACTTAGGGGGAACATGAGCCACCACAATATCCATGACCACACTTTTCATTGGCAATTGGAACAAGGAAATATCTTGGTCTTTAATAACCCCGAGGCACTTCACCTTACTAGAATCAAATGAGTACAATTCATGGTAGGTGTTTTTAACCTCCAACCCAAGCTCATCCATGACAATCTTAGGCATGATATTGTGAAATTCCCATGAATCCATCAAGCGGTTGTGTAGCACCTTATCATGGATGTTCAATGAGGTATAGAAAGGAGGGGTGGATTCATCTCTATCCTCCACCAAAGGTCCCAGTATGATAACAGGCTTTTCATTTTGGAGGTTGACTAAATCCTTGGAATAAGATGAAGGCTTAGGCTGCAACACTTTGGAGAGGTACCGTTTGAAATCCTCATGCTTAACTAGCTCCAAGAAAGGTATAGGGATATTAATATTTTGAATCTCATTCTCAAAGCTAAACGAGGAGGGAGGCTTCATAATATCCTTTTCTTCTGGGATAGGGCCTTTAACCACTGTTTGGGGGTCTCGTATCTCCTTTTCTTTGTTGCTAGTTTCCACCCCCTTAACAAGATGCTATGTTCTAGTAGGTTGCTTAGGAATGTCAGGCTTTCCCTCTTTCTTCTTAGGCCTAAGGTTGTATCTATTTGGATTGCCACAAATCCTTTCCCCTTTGCTCATCTCATTTAGTTGGCTATCCATGAGGGACTCTTCATATGTAGACTGATTTAAATGAGGGGATGAAGAGGTGTCACCAAGACAATGGATTTCAGGATCAATTTCTTCTTCCTCTCCTTCCTCATCAGTAACTAGGTTATTTTGGAGAGGGGCTTGGATTTTTTTCTCATCCCTATCCCTATTTCTTTGATCCCTCTGGATGATCTGAGGGGCATTATTTGGTCTCCTGCAATTACCCTTGTTGTCAGTATTTTGGGCATTCCTATAGCCATGCTTCCCCTCAAATTTCAATTTCTCCATTTCTGCAGAAAGTGATTTTACCAGCTATGTTAACTCATCAACTTGAGGGTGGGAAGCAGAGGAACCAGAGGTCGAATCTTCAGCCCTACCTTTTATTTTGTCTCTATCATCCTTACTCCTAACCTTATCAAGTGCCAATATATTGTATTCTACTTCAAGGGTTACATCTTTCATATGATCCAAGGAGGTAGCTCTTCTTTCTCTCAGGAGGAGGAAAAAATCAGGGTCAAAAGCACTAGCATAAGTGATCTTGGCATAGGTTTCAGTAGGCTTAATCTCAGTGGGGATCTTATTGTACATCTTATTAAATCTCTTGGAGAAGTCTGAGACAGATTCCCCCTCTTCTCTCTTAAGTGACCCAAAATCTATAATATAATAAAGGAAATCTTTTTTATCCCCCTAGTGTCTTAAAAATGCATCATCTAGAGCTTCAATCCCATCAATAAATCTAGTAGTCAAGCCCCTGAACCATTTTCTAGCCTCTCCATCAAGGCTCTGTACAAAAACTCTCATCTAGACATCCTCATTCTCAATATTAAGATTGTTTGCATAACTGTAAAAGGTTGAAAGGTGTTCTTCTGCAATTATGTCTTCCTCCCCTGTAAACTTGGGCATGTACTTGAGGTAATATCCAACTGGGAGGGAATTCATAGGCTAAGGTAAGACTAGAGGGGAATACCTAGCAGCCACTATGGAATCCATTATGTTTCTAGGAGGATTAGCACCCGCCACTGGGGTGTGAACTATAGGAGAACCAGGGGAATATGGAGTTTGGACATGTGAGATTGGAACTTTGCTTCTAGGGGAGAAGGGAAACGGTTGAGTATTGGAGCAAAATAATATAGGGTTCAAAGGAAAATAAGTTTCCCCCTCTTTGAACACATCAACTTTAATAGGGGGAGGAGTAGGAAAACCCACAGTGGGAAAATATTCTAAGCTCCTGGGTCTACACCATTTTACAATATCAGGGGAAACAGGGGTGTCAAAACTTTCTTCTAAATGAGATATAGAAGGGGAGAATTCAACATGAAAACTTCCCAAATTTAAACTTATGGAAACTCTGATAGATGGTATAATAAGAATTAGATGCAGCTACTAGAGTTTTAAAAGAATAAGTTTGTAAATTACCAGAATCACCTGGTATAACAGTTGAAAGCCCTTCTTGAGAGGTCTTTCCTTTCTTGATAATATTTTCTGGGTCATCTTCAGGTGTAGCTAGAGGAAGTTGTGGAGTAGACCTCGTGTGTCTTCTTTTGGGAGCCACAACTGAAACAGTGGATTCACCAGGTGAAAGATGCAATCATCAAGGTATTGATTTATGATGCACCTTCAGAATCATAATTTATTTGTCATTCTATCCCAAGGAAATGTCTTCAATTCGTTCCCCGACAGTGGCGCCATGAATGTTAGCACTGAGATTCACCCTCAGATTGAAAGAGGATAAGCCTAGTACCCATCAGAATTTTTGGTGGATGTTTTTTTTTATGAGTGGAGGTCAAATGGACAGAACTCAGTACAAGAATGATTTTAATCATAGAAACTAGACAAGCAATGCATAGGGAAGTGAGGTCCTCATTAACTTTAGTCAGTGATTTTAGTTTAAGTGTGAGAAGAAGGAAGACTTATTGAGAGAGGTGAAAAACAATTCTATGGGAAACTGGATTTCAAGAAGCTTGGTGAAGAAAAACTCAGGCTCAAGAGAATTCTTGAACTCAAGTTTTAAACACTGAAATATGTCATAGCAGCATAATAATAAAACATACATTATCATTCAACTACAACAAATAGATTGGATCCTCCATGCCCGAGCCTTTCATCATAAGGGGAAATAAGGTAACAAGGAAAGCTAAATAAAATTGGTCAAAACACTACTGTAATCAAACCTACAGTACAATAGAACCACAACCCTCATCTGGATCCTCCATGCTTGAGTGTTTCAACACAGTTTAAACAAAGAGATGAAAGAAGCTGACTTCTATTAATGCGAAAGTATCAAATTTGATACATAACCATAGAACAGTTTTGGCACCAAAATTACACAGTAGGGATCTCAGCTCAACGAGTTGACAACCTTCACAAAAACTTGAACTGATCTATTTATACTCAGATCAGTCCATGACTACCTGGAGTGTGATCTGTCCATTCCATTCAAATCCTTTCATCTACACCTTCTTCTGTAAAAATGTGCGTGTATCCTCCTCTGATACACAAATTCATCTCAGTATGGGCCTATAGGAAAACTCATGCACCATAGTACCTCGAGTTGACAGCTCTGTCTCCATGGATAGACCCTCCACACCTTCTATTTATGGAGTGAGTCTAGGTTTCAACCACCACTCTTTTTTCATTATTTGATCCTTCATCGAGATCAGGATGAGGCTTAATGCCTAGGGGGTTGCCACACGTTGCTCTCGGATTTGATGCTATATGATAACGTGATTGCGGGGCTGTCAAAAGTATTTTGGATTCACACTGCTTTTGAGCCCGCAATCCACCACCTTTTGCCATGTAGTTTTTTCGCTATACCATGGTTTCAATTGTGGGAGCACTCAAGAATTTTATCATTCGAGCATGTTTCATCCCCACAATGAAACACGGTCGTTGATCTGGTCGCGATCTGCAATCTGGGCACACCTGCCAAATCTAGCACCACCGCTAAATCTTATCCACCCACCAAATTTAAGATCCCTTAAAACTGTGCTTTAGGGAGGGTGCTACCTTGGCGCTTGAACAAGAACACCTCACGTAGGATGAATTGTTGTAGCTGATGGGGCGACCTAATGTCACTATGATGACATGTCATGGACAGAGGGGTGACATGGAAGTTTGGAAATAATTATGAAGCTTGGAAACAAACCACGACCATTGATCTGAGGGGGACATGCGACATAGATTTGTAGACTTCGAGAGAAATTACTTCGGAGGAAAACGGGAACGGTGAAACTGAAACTCCTGAAGGAAAAACTCCTGAAGTCCCAAAGTAAATCATGATTGTCCAATGGAGAAGGATGTGTGGCACTTGATCTGCAACTCCGCGGCTTCTGCCTAGCCACTAATCCTCACGCAATTTTGACATGTCGAATACACGTGAGTCATTGATATGATCGCGATCTACTATCTAGGAAATCCTCGCTTTTGGTTCCATGCACCGCTCTTGGATGGAACATGCTTCCTATTGTGAAGATCGAAGGCTCACAATTACTTGGGGAGTTCGGGCTTAGGTCATTTTCAGTACGTAGCTCTTACAATCCTCTGAAATGCCGAATTTCTGAATTGTGAGATCTAGCGACACATGTCCTCTTGATTTGGATGGCCAAAATTTATTTCGGGAGTTCGGGCTTCGGCTCTTCGGGACTTTTCAACACACAACTATTACAATCCTTCGAAGTAAATCTTTCGAAGTGAGGGATCTGCCTCCACGTGTCCTCTAGTTCTGGATGGCCGAGATTACTTCGGGAGTTTTCTTCTACTTGCTCGTGCAATCCTCTGAAGTGTCAAATTTCTAAAGTGTGAGATCTGGCGACATGTGTCCTATTGATTTGGATGGCTAAGATTTATTTCTGGAGTTCAGGCTTCGGATCTTTGGGACTTTTCAATGCACAACTCTTACAATCCTCCAAAGTAAATCTTCTAAAGTGAGGGATCTGCCTCCACATTTCCTCAGCCTTCAATCGCTCAGATTTACTTTGGTACTTTATCTCATCTATCTAGTTGTTAATCCTTACACTAATTCAAAATTGTGATCACCCGAGAGCCGTTGATATGAACTATTCATGGGATCTCCGCCGTTGAAAATCGAGCCTATCTTCTTGCTTTTTTCGAGCCCACAATAGACCACTTTGAGTGTTGCTCCTTGTGCCCATGGCTACTTCCTGTGTAAATAAGGACTTGGATGACTTGATGTGGGCTCAATAAAAAAAATGACCAGTAATTCAAGACAAAATGATGATGAGTGCTCATCCTTCTTCGAGAAAAACAGAAAATCTTTGGGCTAGGACTTGGTCGAGCAAGACACCAAGGGAAACCAGGTCGTCAACAAAGGGGGGAAATGACTTTATTAGTCAGAGGGAAATATCCTAGGACTTGGAAGTGGGGAAAAGAAAGAGAGAGATGACATGAGGGTATAGACATAGGTATTTACAACAATCACATACGACCCTTGACAACCTCATGTGATAACACTAAAAAATAATGCATTGGGGCTAGGTATTTCATCTCAAACTCTGCAGTGAGCTTCTTCTTGCAATATGTGATGATATTTTATTTTCCTGTCAAGAATAAATCATCCACATATAGTGGAAATATAATTGACTCATCATTCATAACCTTTAAGTAAATGTTAGGATCATCTTTACATTATGTAAAGCCCAAGCTCGTCAAGAAACTATCAATTCTTCCATACCAATCTCTAGGAGCTTGCTTCAACCTGTACAGAGATTTCTTCAACCTACAAACATGAGTCTTTCCATATTCAACTTCAAACCCTTTTGGTTGTTCTATATAAACTTCTTCTTCAATAACACCATTTAAGAAAGTTTTTTTCATATCCATCTAGTGTAACTTCCACTTCATTTTAGCTGCAATAGCTATGATGGTTCTGATAGAAGTGTATCTGGCTATAGGAGAAAACATTTCTTCATAGTCAATACCTTCCTTTTGAGAAAAACCACAAGCCACAAATATTGCCTTATGTTTTTCAATACTTTCGTCTACTACATGATTTATTTTGTATATCCACTTGGAAGATACCACATCTTTGTTCTTTGATCTGGGAACTACTTCCCATACATAATTCTTTATAATGGACTAGTATTCTTGTGTCATGGAATCAATCCATTCTTTATTATGAACGGATTCTTCAAAGAAAGTAGGTTCCTTTTATATGAGATCACAAATCAAGGCCATATAGCTGGAGAATGGCTTAGGTTTCTTGCTTTGTATCATGGTTCCTTCTGGGGCACCATACTTCTCTGCATATTGAATAAGTTATCTTTCCCAAGATGGCTTTCTCTTATGAGATATTGGCATATGGGGAGGTTCTTGATATTATATCATATCATGATCTTCTGGAATCTCATCATCAGGGGTAATTGTAACGTCCTTCATAGGTTCTGTAACTATGGGAGCTACAGGTTCTTCTTCATATACGTCTGCAAGCTGGAATTTCTTGATCTTTTTAGTGTTGCATCTTCATCAAAGGTTACATCTCTGTTGATGTCAATATGATGGTAACTTGGTATCTAAATTATAAAGGCCTTAGATACCTCACAGTATCCAACAAATATCCCCTTATTTCCTGAAGAATCCAACTTAATTCTCTTTTCTTTTGGAATGTGCACAAATAGTGGACAACCAAATATTTTGAGATGGCTTACTTCTGGCTTCTTTCTGGTGAACATTTCTTCGTGAGTTTTGAATCCAAGTGCACTATGGGATAATCTGTTTTGGACATATACCATTGTTCTTGTTTCTTCATGCCATAAGTGCATTAGAATATCTTGAAGTGTACTCTCCTCTATTGTCTGACCTGAGTATCTTCATTTTCCTTTCGGAGAGGTTTTCTACCAATGCTTTGAATTCCTTGAAATTTCCAAGTACTTCATCTTTTTATTTCAATAAATAAACCCAAGTCTTACGAGACTAATCATCAATAAACTATACATAGTATACATACCTGCTTAGAGAGGTTGATGGCATTAGACCGCATACATCTGAGTGGAAAAGATCCAAAATTCCTTTTTCTTTACTGTCACTCTTTATAAAAGGATTATTTATTTTATTTCCTTGTGCACATCCTTTTCATACACCTTCAGGATCAACCTTTCATTCTGGTAAATCTGTAACTACCTTGCTTACATATGGTAACACTTTGTAGTTGATGTGAGCTAGTCTTCTATGCCAAAGTTCACAAGGAATTTTAGTAGAGTGATTTAAGGCTACATCTGAGTGACCTTTTAACTTGTACAACCCACCTTCTTCTATTCCAATAACAACTGCATATTCTATAGTTTTTCCTTTAGTCCACATAAGAAATTCACCATCTATGAATGCAACCCTGAAACCTTTCTTGTCTAGAGATGAAATAGAAAGTAAGTTCTTTGTCAAGCCTGGTACATAGAGTACATCCTTCATTCTCACCGGAGTTATTGAATCAAGTTTGCAGGTGGATTCTCCCATTTCTTTGATAGGGTATTGATAATCATATCCAAGTGAAACTTTCTAGGGGAAGTCATTTTCTATAAGGCTAGAGAGAATGTCTTTCTGACTTGTCATGTGCTTAGAGGCACCATTATATATGAGACAAGCATCCTCTCTAGGTGTCATAGATCCTGAGAGGGTGGAAAACAAAAAATAATATTCAATCTCTTCTTTAGTCAACTTCTTGGGTGGCTCGTCATTTTCAGTTGCATGGGAATGATTTCTTTTGTTATTTATCTTCTTGTATTCTTCCCTTCTGGCAGGACAGTTCTTAGCAATGTGTCCCATCTTATCACAATCATAACATTGATAAGAGGATAAATGTTTGTTGGACAACTGAGAGGGGGGGGTGAATCAGTTGTTACCGTGCTTAACCAATTATGCTTCTTTTGAACTCTTTGCAGAAACATTGAATGGTGATCTCATTAATGCAGGGAAATAAATTATGGCACATTCAGCATCAGTCACACATATATGAGAAACACAGAGACATATATTGCCCGAGGAAACCCATACAGGGTAAAAACCTCTTTTTCTTTATATGATAAGTAATAGTTACATTCTTTACAGTAACATACATATGAGCACCAACTCATAATGAGGCTACAACCTCAGTTTTGCAAGATTCTACTTGCTGAGAGCACCAACTCTCTGTTTTCTCTAGCACCCACTAGAAGGAAGCACCAACTCCCTGGTTTCTCTAGCACCAACTAGAAGGAAGCACCAACTCCCTGAGTGTTTCCAGCACCGACTGGATGGAAGCACCAACTTCCAATCATACAGGAACCAACCTGTATAATAGAGAACAAGAGTTCTCCCTTGCACCACCCTGCCACCATGGTTTCTCTGGCTGCAACCAAATGGAAGCTACAACTCTCTGTGTTCAAGCACCCACTTGAACCTATGAGGACAACAATCCTCCCTAGCACCTCCATTCCACCCTGAAATAAAAATCTTTTCTACTGAAACTTATTACAGTGATATGATGTTCAACAATGGCTTACCAGACTCATCACTGTTCTGTTGCATTTCGTTGCTCTGTCTGCCACATTGCCTTTATGCACACATGACTTGCGTTGTTTGTTCTTATGAATTTTATGCTCTATGTGCCATGTCCATTCACTGCACAGTTCCTCTTTTGTTCAATTCAGCTACTGCACTCTCCTCCTTCTTCACACATGAATCACCTTCAATAACAACAACCACAGAAACTCCAATAGCAACCGCAACACCTTCTCTTCTCTGTACCATGTATATATAGCTTCTGTGCATCTTGTGCATGCAATATTCACCATTCTTCTGCATGCTCATACCGCGCCAATCTCCTCCACATCTCAAGTGCTCTGCGTGATCATCATCGCGACTCTTTAACTTCTCTGGCAGTTCAACCCCTGTGTCTATCATCACTAGGTGTTAAGATGAGATTCATTTTTCTCTCTGGTAGTTGAGACTCTTCGTCTTCTCTGTTATATTCAAGCTCATCCTTTCTATTTTAGTTACGAGCTCAAACCCTCATCCAGCTGTTAATTTCCTCCATGAATCGTCTTTATTCCACTGGCAGATTCCATGTGACTCTTCAGCTCCTCTGGAAATCACACAAAAGTCTCTTCGCATCCTCTGGTAGAAACCATCAATGGTTTCTAGCAGTTTCACTGTGTCGTGCAACAGTAGCCCTCCGATCTTGTTCAAATTCACCTGTATTGTTGGATTGAATCCATGGTATCTTGCATTCATTTCAGCATTTCGGCATTCGGCAATTCTGTGCTGAGTGTCTCGACACTTCATTTTGCGATCTTCGAAGTTATGATACAGAAATTTTCTGTACTAGCTCCTTCCCCAATATGACTATGGTCATAACCAAGCGCCTATGCAAAAAGTGCTTTTCGCAATTTCGCGTTTCGTGAATCTAGAGATGAGGCATCTCAACTTTCCAAGTCGCGATCTCTGAAACCCCGAAATGGAGCTTATATGGACTAACTCCTTCCCTTCTCGTGACCATGGGTTGTGACCACAACCTTATGCATAAGGCGCTTTCGCGATTTCTCATTTCGTGAGTCTGGAGATGAGACATCTCAAATCTCCAAGTCGCGATCCCCAATACCCCGAAATGGTGTGGGATCAACGGTCCTGATCAGAAATTCATTCAACGGCTGCGATTGAATCGCAATTTCGCATATCGCAAAATCAACATTTTTGTTGCATTGTTTACTTGCCACTCCATGTTGCGATCCCTGAAACTGTGACACAGACTGGAATCAACAGTCCAAATCAAGGCTTGATCTGACGGCTCAGATTACATCGTGATTTCGCATATCGCGATATCGGGATTCCTGATGTTAATAATCTTTGACATGTTCAACTCACGATCCTCAAAACTCTGACATGGACTGGAATCAATGATCCAGATCAAGGCTTGATCTAACGTCTCAGATTACATCGCGATTATGCCTGCTTCTCCTTGTTATACTTTAAAAGGTGTGCAGGTTATCCTTGATCCAACGATGGTCGGGTCTTGTGCTTGGATCTCACGTCTGAGATCTGTCCTCTTGTTCAGCGCTCTTCTTGTCTATATTATGATCTGATGGCCCTTGTTCTTTTGGGAATTTTGAATGAGATCCAATGATCAGAAATGCTTCTCGGGCCTTCGATCATTTTATCAATGTTGTGCTTCCTTCGATCATTCGATCTTCCTGGACTTATCTTCTATTTGCCTATTGATCATCGATGTTGTACTCAAGCCATCATCACTATTGTACTTGCCAATGTTTCCTTCGATCATTCGATCTTCCTGGAATTATCTTCTATTTGCCTGTTGATCATTGGTGTTGTACTCAAGCCATCATCACTGTTGTACTTTCCATCAATGACATGCATATGAAGCCTGTTAAACATTTTCCAACAATCTCCCCCTTTGGCATTGATGGAAACTAAGGCACCCAAATTCTTTTCTCCCCCTTTGAAATCAATGTCAAAGAAGAGGCATGCTCCCCCTGAGCTATTGCAGTAATTTTAGGAGGCATTAGATATTCAAACAACACAAATCTCCCCCTAACAAGATGGAATATTTTAGGTGTGAAACGAAATGACACCCAGCTTTTGTCTGAGATATTCAAATGGTGTCTTGGCTAGGGGCTTAGTAAAGATGTCTGCAATTTGTTCTGTAGTGGGAATGTAATGGACCTGAACAATCTGATTAGTGACCTGATCTCTCAGAAAATGATATTTTATGGGAATATGTTTTGTCTTGGAGTGGAAGACAAGATTTTTCGACACACTGATGGCACTAGTGTTATCACAATGAATTGGGATCGGTCCAGTGTATTTTACCTCTAAGTCTGCAAGTGTCTGAATCATCCATAATACCTTTGTGCAACAAGTAGTAGTAGCAATGTACTCTGCCTCTGTGGTTGATAAATAAATGGAACCTTGCTTTTTACTAATCCATGCTACTAAGGAGTCACCCAAGAAGAATGATCCTCCACTGGTGCTTTTTCTCTCATCAACACAGTTTGCCCAATCTGCATCTGAATAAGCAGTCAACTGAAGACTTTGATTTTTGGGATACCACAGACCATAAGTCATTGTCTCTTTCAAATACCCGAATATCCTTTTGACATCTTGCAAATGACTCTATTTAGGTGCAGCCTAATATCTTCCTACCATTCCTACAACATGCATTATGTCTGGGCGAGATGCTCTGATGTACAACAGGCTTCCTATCATTGATCGATATGAGCTTTTATCAACATCAGGTGAATCATCATCCTTGCTTAGTTTACATCCAGTTACCATAGGTGTACCCACAGGTTTAGAATCTTCCATTTGAAACCTTTTCATCATTTCTCTTAGATATTTTTCTTGAGAAATGAACATCCCTTCGGCCCTTTGAGTAATTTTCAGACCAAGGAAGAATGACAGCTCTCCTATCATAGACATTTCAAATTCAGACTCCATGGCAGAATCAAACCATTGTACCAGTGAATCCTTATTACATCCAAAGATGATGTCATCTACATAGACCAGTACGATGAGAAAATCATTATCCTCTATCTTAATATACAGATTGTTGTCATTTTTTCCTCTCTTGAACCCTTTTCTTTTGAGATACGTATCTAGTCTGTGATGCCAGGCTCGAGGGGATTGTTTTAAACCATATAAATTTTTCTTCAACTTGCATACTAAGTCAGGGTTATTAGACAAATTGAAACCCTCTGGTTGTTCCATATAGACTTCTTCACTTAAATCTCCATTGAGAAAGGTTGACTTGACATCCATTTGATAGACTTTAAACCTTTTATGACAAGCATAGGCAAGAAACATTATGATAGCTTCTAATCTTTCTACGGGCGCAAATGTTTCATCAAAATCCAGTCCTTCTATCTGAGCATAGCCTTTATAGACTAACCTTTCTTTGTTCCTGATAACTTTTCCTTGCTCATTCAACTTATTCTTAAAGATCCATTTGGAGCCAATGACGTTTTTACCTTCAGGTCTTTGAACCATCTCCCATGTATTGTTTTTCTCAATTTGATCAAGTTCTTCATTCATGGCTTTAACCCAGTGATCATTTGTGTTGGCTTCATTAAAATTCTTGGGTTCCAGCATGGATATGAGAGCTATATGAGATTGTTCGGTGGTTTTGATTAGCTTTCTCCTGGTTTGTACACCTTTGTCTTTTCCCCCAATTATTTGACTTGCAGGATGATTTTTTTGAATGATTCTGGAGGAGGAATTTGTAGTTGACTGCTGAATTGAGTCTGTCTGAGTGTCTAAGTCTTCATCTGATTCAAATTCTTCATTTTCTGATTCTTGGACCTATTCATCTTCAGTTTTAGATGTGTCTTCTATAGAAGACTCATTACTGTATACCTCTCTTGTTGGGATTCCTTCATCAATTTTTACATCAATACAGTCAACCATTTTATGCAACCTCTTATTGTAGCATCTATATCCTTTACTGTTTGTAGCATACCCTAAGAATATACCTTCATCAGCTCTATCATCATATTTTCTGATGTTTTCATCATTATTCTTTATGTAGCATTTACTCTCAAAGACTCTGAAGTGTTTGATTGAGGCAGGTCTTCCAAACCATAATTCATAAGGTGTTTTGTCACTTTGTGGTCTGAGGTGAGATTTGTTAAGCACATGGACTACTGTGTGTATTGCTTCTACCCAGTAGGTTTGACCAATGTTCTTCTCATTCATCATTGACCTGGCCATTTCCTGCACTGTTATGTTTTACCTCTCAACTACTCCATTTTGTTGTGGAGTTCTTGGTATTGTGTATTCTCTCTTGATCCCATTCTCATCGCAGAATTCCTTGAAGTCTCTTGACATAAACTCTCCTCCCCGGTCTGATCTTACTTCTGTTAACCTCTTCCCTATTTGAGTCACAGTTAAAGCCTTAAATATTTTAAACTTCTCAAATGCTTCACCTTTTTCTTTGAGAAAAGCAACCCAAGTAAGTCTGGAGTAATTATCGATAATCAACATGAAGAAGTTTTCTTTTCCTGTGCCTTCCTGTCTTGATGGTCCACATAAGTCCATATGAACTAGTTGGAGTGGTTTCTCTGTTGAAGTGAATCTCTTGGACTTAAACTGTGTCCTGTTTTGCTTCCCTACTTGACAGGGTTTACACACT
>ML837493.1:41989-72049 GCA_009831015.1 Picea engelmannii | reverse complement strand
TCATTGGTTGTACTTTTGACAAACTTGATGGGTTCTTCATTTCCTGGTTTCCCACTGCTTGATCCCTCTTCATAACCCAAACCAGTTTTCAGCTTTGGATTCCTTTGTTGATTCAGAATGGTGGCTAATCCTTCTAAGGCTTTAATACTTGATAGACTCTGATTATACAAGGCTTGAAATTTCTCCATTTCTTTCCTTGTTTTCACTACTTCTTGTTCTAATGATTCACATCTGGCCTTTTTTTCTGATAGTTGTTGTTTCAGAATCTCTTCAATTTTATTTGCCTCTTCCAATTATACTTTTAGTAGGACAAGGTATTCATCAGGTTCTTTTCTGTCTTTCTCGAACTGTATCAACAATTGTCTTTGCTTTCTATTCTTGATTCTTAGTCTATCAATATCTTCCAATGCATTAATCAGTTCTCCTTCCATGTCAACCACAACTTCTTCTTCACTGCCTGTGATTTTATTATCATAATTCCCTTTGGCCATAAGCATGAAGTCATTTACCTTATCTTCATAGGAAGAGTCACTATCGGTGTCTTCTGAGGAGTCATCATTGTTTACACATAAACTTTTCTTTTTATCAAATCTCTTGGATTTGTGCTTCTCTTCACCTTCATAGTTCTGATCATGTTTCTTGTGTGGACATTTATTTGCAAAATGACCTATCCTTCCATAGTTAAAGCATTTGAAAGGAAATTTACCTTTGTATTTGCATGATCACTTCTTCAGTCTCTTCACAAATTTTTCTTCAATTTCATCGGGCTCAGAATCCTCATTCTTGTCTGCTTTAAATGATGCTTCTCTGGAGGAGGGTTTGTCTTTAACTATTCTCATTTCATATGCAGTCATTGTTCCTAGAAGTTGATCAAACTGTAAGGTTTTTAGATCATTGAGTTCTTCTATAGAAGAGACCTTCAGGTTGAACCTATCTGGGAGAGATCTCAAGATTTTCTGAACTAAAGAAGGTTCCCCAATTGTTTCACCAAGTGCCTTCATTGCATTTATCATTTCTTCTATTCTCAGAAAGTACTTTCCAATAGTTTCATCTTCCTTCATCTTCAACTGTTCAAACTGTATTCTGTAGGTTTGAATCTTTGCATCCTTTACCTTCTCATTACCCTCATAACTGCTAATGAGTTTGTCCCACATTTCTTTGGCAGTTCCTAGGTGCATAAATTTTACGAATTTTGCTTCTGCAAGCCCACTCAATATAGCATTCATAGCCTTAGCATTGAAGCTAAATTCTAGTTTGTCGTCCTTATTAGCTAGCACAACTGGCTTTACATACCCAGTATCTACCACATCCCAGACATCTGCACCTAAATCCATTATGTAGGTTCTCATTCTAACTTTCCAGAAGGAAAAGTTTGTTCCATTGAAAAGAGGGGCCTTATTGGTTGAATTTACTTCATGGCTTGACATGTTTAAGCTCTAGGATCTACCCTTAGATAAAAGGGGTCGGCTCTGATACCAATTGTTGGACAACTGAGAGGGGGGGGGGTGAATCAATTCTTATCGTGCTTAAACAATTATGCTTCTTTTGAACTCTTTGCAGAAACACTGAATGATGATCTCATTAATGCAGGGAAATAAACTATGGCACATTCAACATCAGTCACACATATATGAGAAACATAGAGACATATATTTCCCGAGGAAACCCATACAGGGTAAAAACCTCTTTTTCTTTATATGATAAGTAATAGTTACATTCTTTACAGTATCATACATATGAGAACCAACTCATAATGAGGCTACAACCTAAGTTGTGCAAGCTGCTACTTGCTGAGAGCACCAACCCTCTGTTTTCTCTAGCACCCACTCTCTGGTTTCTCTAGCACCAACTAGAAGGAAGCACCAACTCCCTGGTTTCTCTAGCACCAACTAGAAGGAAGAACCAACTCCCTAAGTGTTTCCAGCACTGACTGGATGGAATCACCAACTTCCAATCATACAGGCACCAACATGTATAACAGAGAACAAGAGTTCTCCCTTGCACCACCCTGCCACCTTGGTTTCTCTGGCTGCAACCAGATGGAAGCTACAACTCCTTGTGTTCAAGCACCCACTTGAACCTATGAGGACAACAATCCTCCCTAGCACCTCCCTTCTAGCCTGAAATAAAAATCTTTGCTACTGAAACTTATTACAGTGATATGATGTTCAACAATGGCTTACCAGACTCATCATTGTTCTGCTGCATTTTGTTGCTTTGTCTACCTCATTGCCTTTCTGCACACATGACTTGTGTTGTCTATTCTTCTAATTTTTATGCTCTGTGCGCCATGTCCATTTACTGCACAGTTCCTCTTCTGTTCATTTCAGCTGCTACACTCTCCTCCTTCTTCACACATGAATCACCTTCAATAACAACAACCACAGAAACTCCAATAGCAACCGCAACACCTTCTCTTCTCTGTACCATGTATATATATCTTCTGTGCATCTTGTGCATGCAATATTCACCATTCTTCTGCATGCTCATACCGCGCTAATCTCCTCCACATATCAAGTTCTCTGTGTGATCATCATCGCGACTCTTCAACTTCTCTGGCAGTTCAACCCCTGTGTCTATCATCACTAGGTGTTAAGATGAGATTCATTTTTATCTTTGGCAGTTGAGACTCTTCATCTTCTCTGTTACAGTCGAGCTCATCCTTTATGTTTTAGTTACGAGCTCAAACCCTCATCCAGCTGCTAATTTCCTCCACAAATCGTCTTTATTCCACTGGCAGATTCCATGTGACGCTTCAGCTCCTCTGGAAATCACACTGAAGTCTCTTTGCATCCTCTGGTAGAAACCATCAATGGTTTCTAGCAGTTTCACTATGTCATGCAACAGTAGCCCTCCGATCTTGTTCAAATTCACTTGTACTGTTGGATTGAATCCATGGGATCTTGCATTCATTTCGGCATTTCGACATTCGACAATTCTGTGTTGAGTGTCTCGACACTTCATTTTGCGATCTCCGAAGTTCCGATATAGAACTTTTATGTACTAGCTCCTTCGCCAATATGACTATGGTCATAACCAAGCACCTACGCAAAAAGCGCTTTTTGCGAATTCGCATTTCATGAATCTGGAGATGAGGCATCTCGACTTTCCAAGTCGCGATCTCCGAAACCCCGAAATGGAGCTTATCTGGACTAACTCTTTCCCTTCTCGTGACCATGGGTTGTGACCACAGTCTTATGCATAAGGCACTTTCGCAATTTCGCATTTCGTGAGTATGGAGATGAGACATCTCGACTCTCCAAGTCGCGATCCCCGATACCCCGAAATGGTGTGGGATCAACGGTCCTGATCAGAACTTCATTCAACGACTGCGATTGAATCGCAATTTCACACATCGTGAAATCGACATTTTTGTTGCATTGTTTACTTGCCACTCCATGTTGTGATCCCCAAAACTCCAACATAGACTGGAATCAACGGTCCAAATCAAGGCTTGATCTGATGGCTCAGATTACATTGTGATTTTGCATATCGTGATATCGGGATTCCTGATGTTAATAATCTTTGACATGTTCAACTCGTGATCCTCGAAACTCCGACATGGACTGGAATCAATGGTCCATATCAAAGCTTGATCTGACGGCTCAGATTACATCGCAATTTCTCATATCGCGATTACGCCCGCTTCTCCTTGTTATACTTTAAAAGGTGTGCAGGTTCTCGTTGATCCAACGATGGTCGGGTCCTGCGCTTGGATCTCACATCTGAGATCTGTCCTCCTATTCAATGCTCTTCTTGTCTATATTCTGATCTGACGGCCCTCATTCTTTCAGGAATTTTGAATGAGATCCAACAATCATAAATGCTTCTTGGGCCTTCAATCATTTTATCAATGTTGTGTTGCCTTCGATCATTTGATCTTCCTAGAATTATCTTCTATTTGCCTGTTGATCATCACTGTTGTACTCAAGACATCATCATTGTTGTACTTGCCAGCGTTGCTTTTGATCATTCAATCTTCCTGGACTTATCTTCTATTTTCTTGTTGATCATTGGTGATGTACTCAAGCCATCATCACTGCTATACTTGCCATTGACAAGCATATGCAGTCATTTTCCAACAATCTTTTCCCTTTCTTTGACCCTTATGATATTTCTGGAATCTCTTTAGAGGGTGAGATTTTTTATGAAAGTGGGTCTCCTTTTGAAAATGAGACTTTTTCTTTCCTCCTTTAGCATGAGCATCTAGGGCTTGATATTCATCTCTTAATAGGATGGATTCTTAGTTGACCACTCTTTCTTCTTCTTGAACACATTCTTCCCATAAATTGTCAAACTGGAGTTTCTATTTTCTTGCACAAATAGTTTGGATGAAGGCATCCCAAGGTCCTGTGAGACCATTAAGAGTTGTCATTATGAGTTCATTTTCATATAAGTTGTATCCAATTTCCTCTAACTATTTCTTGAATTGAGAAACCCTAGAGAAATAGTCTTGAATTGTTTCTCCTTTCTGCATCTTTGTATTCTTGAGTTGGGTTCTTAAGTTCATCTTTCGGTTGATGTTATTTCCTTCATAATATATTTTGGAGTATTATTAGAAGACACTTGAGGGATCAAGTGGTATTTAATAGAATCTAGAATTATTCTTTTAGCCTTAATCATATCCTTCTTGTACTTTTCTTTGGCTGCAATTTCTTCAGGTTCCAGTACATTTTCTTTTATGAATTTTGCAAGGTCATTCTCTTCAAGAATGAGTCCAATTTTGTACTTCCAGGAATGGAATTTTTTCACACCTTCTAGCTTGTCAACAAGCTTGGTGCTTATGGACCTGACACGGGATATCTCCCTCTACCTCGGCAAAGGCCTCTGCGCTGACCTCCCGGTCTTAAGGATCGTTCTAATTCCACCTTCGAGCCGAAGTGGCTCTTTAATCCCTCCTCGGAATCTGTAATAAAATCAACCCATAGGAATTTTCTACTCCTTACATCCTTTAGGCCTGATCGCTTTTCCATTCACAACAGAAAAATAAAATTTTGGGCTTCGGGGTTTCACAATCCCCGATGTCGCAAACCTTTGCCTTCCCGATTTCCCGATATTCGATATCCCGTGATGCTTCAACTTCTTCTTGTCCCCTAGGATAGACTTTTGGGTCCATACGACCTCCCTTTTATGTGACCACAGTCCTATCTCCTTTTGGGATTTCAGGGCTTCAAATGTCGAAATGCATTTTCCCTCGATTCTTCCAATCTCACGAATTCTGATCTCCCGATATGACTTCCTTTTTCGGGACTTTTCCCGGAAGTCGAGATTGTTGCCACACATCCTCAAAGATGGACGGTCCTCCTCACTTCAGAATTTCAGGAAAACAAATGCCTTTGGGTTATTTCCCATGGGACTCCTAAAATTCTGATTCCCGACCTCCTGTTATGATGAGATGATGTCAGCTGGGCCCCATAATGAAGATTTCCTCCTTATTGGGATTTCGGACTTCGCAGTTCCGAAATGTAAGTGTTTCCTGTCTTCAGGATTCGCGAAACGTCGAACCCCGACTTCTTGGATTTCTGACACGCATCCCAAATGGATGGACGATTCAGATCAAACCTCGGACTTCGCCAAATGCAAAGTCAAACCGCTCACTTATGTGAGTCCCGGTGCCCGAATCTCTGATTTGGATAATCACGCGACACACGTCCTTCCTTAGATCCACGACTGTAATCCTTTCGTTGTTTTGGGACTCAAAAGGTCTCAGACTCTTGGTCTCTAGACTTTCGAGATGCTGATGTCTCTCGATCCCTGCCATGTGTCCCAACAGATGGACGGTTCTGATTCATTTCGGGGTTTTCACTGTGGATTTACCCGATCTCTTATCCACAGGACTTCTGATATTCTGAACTCTGATACCTCGATATCCCGATACCCTTCAGAACCTTCACTCGGCTTGAGAGGGTTTAAACCCCGTGCAACTCCTATCAGGTCGGACGGCTGATGGGTATCTAAGTGAAGATCTGACGGTTCACAATCTTCTAAGCTTGCACCTTGGGAACCCAGTCGTAACCTCCTCGCTTCTTTGTCAGATCGGACGACTGACGAGATTTCACTAATTCTCTACAGATAATTTCGACCGTCTGTTTCTTCCCTCTGACGATTTCTGCTAAGTGAACCAAGGATTCCTCCCCGGACTTATCCACCTGTGGCACAAACTTTTGATGCCTTCTAATCACTCAAAATGCACCAACTCCTTGTACTACCTTCAATAGTTTCAAAGGCATTATCCTTCCTAAGATTTCTCACAACTTCGAGTCTTAAATAAGACCCTTGCATGCACTCCTTGCGGCAACCTCCAAACACTTGAAGTGTTGAACTCTCTCCGACCTTGCGCACACCCTGCGGTAGCAGTCTCTCAATATTTGGCTCAGGGTCGAAACTCCGAGACTTTACTCAGTCTGCACACTTCTTGCATGGCTCCGGTGCCTAACTGCACTTCTAGGTTAATGAGCACAAAAGCTATCTCTCCTGATCTTTCAGAGACAACCCTCTGAACACCTTGTCAACATACTCCTTGCGGACAATTCAACTGCACTCCTTACAGGAACTCTTGCTCAGATAGAGAAGCAATTGAAACTCATTCCTCTTACTCTCTCTCTCTCTCTCTCTTAGATTTCAAACATTCAACAAGAAATCATTCATACATAGCATAAAAGAAAATGTAAAGAAGAAAGAGTAAAACATTCATGAGCATAACATTCAAAGATGCATACACAGAGAATATATGAACACCATGAGTCTGAATCACAGCTTCCTCATATTAGTTCAGAACTTCTGTACATGGAGTCTGCTACACAACGCTCTTTGTTCCTCCTCTATGCCCTTCTACTCTTCATCATAATGTTACAATACAATAAATAAAATGAGGGTGTCTATACTCCGTTTTCCCTCTCTCATTCTAAACTGTCTAATCTATGCATTAAAGCTACCTACTAACATAAATACCTTCTTAGTCCTTCAGACGAGAGCGGGTGGCTCAAGGTTTGATTACAATCTATTAGTATGCCTCTCCTTAACTATCACATTTAAGTTTGGCACATCCAACCTTCAAAAATATTTAAACAATGTATCATGTGCTCAAAATGTGTTGTGATTGCCCCACACTCACTTGATGTTGGCGATGCTCCTGCATCATACTCCCTCACTTGAAAATTTTCATGGGCTCTCGTCCATGCTTTTGAATCTCTGCTTCATTCTCCCAGCTGGCATCTTCAACTGGATGTCCTTTCCACTTGACCAAGTATTCAAAGTATTCCCTTCGTATGGTCTTCTTGCCGACCCTTTTGTCCAGTATGCGCTCCATCTACAACTTTTCTGCAACTGGCATCTGCTTTTACCACTGAACCTCTGACTGTTCATCATTTGTTCCTGCTTCCTCAGCTTTGTATGGGTACAAATTTGAGACATTGAATATCGGAGAAATTCCAATCCCATCGGGTAATTCAATCTCATAAGCATTTGAACCAAATTTCTTCAAGATCTTACACGGTCCGATATTCTTCATCTTCAGTTTATTATATGTTCCCTTCGGGAACCTTTCCTTTCTGAGATGTGCCAGAATCAAATCACCAACCTCAAACTGAAGTTGTCTCCTATATTGATCTGCTCTTTGCTTATACTCCTGGCTTGAATTTTGTAAATGCTCCTTCACCTGGCTGTGAAGTTCCTTCATCGCCTTTGAAAAATCTTTTGCACTAGCACTCCTAGTCGCATTCTGTTATAAATCTCTCAATTCAAAAATTCCCCTCGGTTGTATGCCATAGACAATATGAAACAGGCTCTTCTTTGTGCTTCTGTTAACTGATTCGTTATAAGAAAACTCTGCCTGTGGTAATATGTTGTCCCACTGACTGTGGTGTTCTGTCACCAGGATTCTTAGCAAGTCTCCCAGACTTTTGTTTACCACTTCTGTTTGTCCATCCATCTAAGGATGATAAGCTGAACTGAATGATAAATTTGTTCCCAGCTTCTTCCATAAGGTTCTCCAGAAGTGTCCCACGAACTTAGTGTCTCGATTCGAAACTATGCTCCTCGGTAAGCCATGAAGTCAAATGACTTCTTTGAAAAACAGATTCGCAATGTGGGTTGTGTCACTGGTTTTCTGACATGGAATGAAGTGTGCCATCTTGGAAAATCTATCCACCACCACAAAGATTGAGTCAAATCCTCTTTGTGTTCTTGGAAAACCCAATACAAAATCCATGTTGATTGCATCCCACGACCTCTCAGGTATGGGTAATGGTTGATAAAATCCTACATTCTGTCTCTTTCCTTTTGAATGCTGACAAATTTTGCATCTGTCCACGAATATCTTGACGCCTGCTCGCATTCCTGGCCAAAAATATGACTCATTCAACTTTGTGAATGTCTTGTCGTGACCAAAGTGTCCTGCCAATCCTCCACTATGTTTCTCTTTCAACAAATTCTCCCTCATGGAGCATTTTGGAATACAAATTTGATTGCCTTTAAACAATAACCCCTCCTGGATCATGTATTCTATCCATTGACTTTTGTATCTGAGAATTTGATTCTCAGTTGCTTCATACACCTCTTTAAAATCTGGATCATCCTTGTACATGTCCCTGAGGTCATCAAAACCCAATGTTTTGACTCTGAACTCCTGCAACAACAAACATTTCCTGCTCAAAGCATCAACAACTTTGTTGGCAGTTCCATAAATATGTTTAATTACAAAAGTAAAGTTTTGCATGTATTCAACCCATTTTACATGTCTCTGATTCAACTTTTCCTATTGAGTCACAAACTGCAGTGCATGATTGTCACTGTATAAGACAAACTCTTTGGGAATCAAGTAATGCCTCCATTTCTTCAATGCCTGGATGATAGCATAGAACTCCTTGTCATATGTGGAGTACTTCACCTTTGCTTCATTCAACTTCTCACTAAAGTATGCTATCGGCCTGTCCTCTTGACTCAGGACTGCCCCTATGGAAAATCCACTTGCATCGCATTTCACCTGAAATGTCTTTTTGAAATCTGGTCACACCAGAATTGGTTGCTCTGTGATTTTCCTCTTCAACAGATTAAAACTCTTCTCAGCCTCTTCTGTCTAGTGAAAATACTTGTGTCTTTTCTTCACTGTATCCATCATCGGTGCACTAATTCCACTGAAATTCCTGATGAACTTTTGATAGAAACTAGCTAATTTGTGAAATCTCCTCACCTCGAATATACTCTTCAGTGATGGCCAATTCTTGTATACTTCCACCTTATCTGGATCCATATTCAACTCATCTGCAGAAATAAAAAATCCCAAGTAAATGATCTTTGTCTTCATGAATGAGGATTTCCTCATGTTTATCAGCAGCTTCTCTTGCTGTAATCTCTTCATCACAGTAGCCAAGTGTTTCAGATGCTCTGCCTTTGTTTTACTGAAAATCAGTATGTCATCCAAATACACGATGACAAATTTCCCGATGAATTCCTTCAGGACTTCGTTCATCAACCTCATAAAGGTACTTGGCGCATTTGTTAATCCAAATGGCATAACAAGCTATTCATACAACCCTTCATTAGTCTTGAAGGCTTTTTTCCATTCATCACCTTCTCTCATGCGGATTTGATGATAACCTCTTTTCAAATCAATCTTTGAAAAATACTTTTCTCCACTCAAGAAATCCATCAGATCATCCATCCTTGGCAATGGAAATCTGTATCTAATGGTTATCTTGTTAATCACCCTCAAGTCAGTACACATCCTCTAGCCTTCGTCTTTCTTCAGACTGAGTACTGTTGGAACAACACACAAACTCAAGCTTTCCCTGACCAAACCTTTGTCCAACAAATCCTGGACTTGCCTTTTAACCTCTTCATTCTCTTGCGGCGTCAATCTGTATGCGGCTTTGTTTGGAAAACTGGCTCCTGGTATGAGATCAATATGATGACTCACACTTCTGATCGGTGGCAACGAACGAGGTAATTCGTCCACTACTATGTCAGTGAACTCTTCCAGTAGTTCCTGAACTTCTTTTGGTAAATCATCCACCCTTGTGCTGGTCAAAACAATCCTCGGTTTCCTGACTATAATGAATTTTGGTCCCTCCTTCTTCTTGACCTCGTTAAGGATTCATTTCCCACTCATGAGAAGTATAGTGTTACTTACTTCAGGTTTCACTTCCTTATCTTTGATTGGAAGCAACATATGAGTTCTCCCATTCTTTTCTAGGGTGTATGTGTTCATCCTCCCATCATGAATCACATTTCTGTCATATTGCCACGGTCTACCCAAAAATAAATGACAAACATCCATAGGAATAACATCGCAGAGTATCTTATCATTATATATTCCTATCTTAAATTCAACTAAACATTGTTTAGTGAAATTTACCTAATGTCCCTTTTGTAGCCATGAGACTCTATATGGACTTGGATGTTCAATCGTCTCTAGCTCCATCTTTTCTACCATCTCTGTTGAGACGAGATTTTTTGTGCTACCACTGTCCACAATGACCTTGCATACCCTGTCCTTGGTTTTGCAAGAAGTCCGAAAAAGTTTGTTTCTTTGGGCTGAATTCTCCATCTCCTTCTCTGGTGTCAAAAGAACTTTTCACATCATCAGTGATCTTCTGCCTTCAGCATCCTCTGCCTCAACATATCTCCTTTGTGATTTGGCGATGTGAGTCTCTCCACCCTCTTTATTTTTATCTGGACATTCATAAGATTTGTGTCCATTCTTTCCACACGTGAAGCATTTTATTACTCCACCTCTTCCTCTTCCTCTACCTCTAGTATGAGGAAAAATATTATTATCATCATAATCTCCTCTTTGTTCAGTATGCTTCCCTCTCTGTTCAACATATTGTCCTCGCTGTGAGGTCCCACCTTTTTCAGTTCGAGCCTGAGGTTTCTTCCAGTCCTCCTTGGGTTTCTGATTTTTATCTTGGACAACTGATTTGCCCCTGGCTTGACTTCTGCCTCGGCCTCTTTGACCTTGTTTTCGGCTCAGCTTCTCTTCAGCCTTTAGAGCCATATGATAAGATTCCTCCACCATTCGGATGGTTACCATGCTCATCTCATCCTGAATGTCATATCTCAGGCCATTCAGGTATCTTGCAACTTTTTCATCATCGCTCTCCCGATGACCTGCCCTGATGTTCAGCCTGTAGAATTCTTCAGTGTATTCTTTCACTATCATCAGCTTCTATCTCGGGTTTTGCATCCTCCTGAACAGAGTGATCCGGTAATCTCTCGGGATGAATTTCTCCTTCATCTTCATGATCATTCTATCCCAACTCTTGATTTTCTGCTTGCCTTTGCAACGTCTGTCCGTTTGTAGTTCATCCCACTACAATGTTGCATGTCCTTTTAGTCTCTTGATAGAATGTCTATCCTTCTTGTCTTCCTCGACATCTTCGTAGTCGAATTAAGTGTCCAGAGCTCTAATCCAGTCTAGAAGCTCTTCAGCATCCAGGGTTCCCTCATAAACTGGAATGTCCATTTTTGCCCCGGCACCCATTCTTGAAATAGCCCTAATCAACCATTTGTTTGTTGCATCTTCAGCTGCAACTTCTTCTTCTTCATGTTCAACTTCCACTTCGCTTTCGGAATCACTAAGATCCCCAATACCAACTATGCGTCTCTGTGTTGTCTCCATGTCCTCAAGTCTGGCGCGTAAATCCCGCATTTCCCTTGCCATGGTTGGGTCAGGCATCTGCCTACCTCTTCTTCTTGGTATTTCCCTTTCCTCTGGTGGATTGGGTGTTTGCATGTCCCTTCTTCTTGGAGGCATGGTGAAATTTTATTTCCTCTGCATAAGGCAAAGAAACCTTTCTGGGCTCTGATACCAAACCTGATGCAGGATATCTCCCTCTGCCTCGACAAAGGCCCATGCGCTAACCTCTCGGTCTTAAGGATCGTTCTAATTCCACCTTCAAGCTGAAGCGACTCTTTAATCCCTCCTCGAAATCTCTAATAAAATCAACCCATAGGAATTTTCTGCTCCTTACAGCCTTTAGGCCCGATCGCTTTTCCGTTCACAACAGAAAAATAAAATTTCGGGCTTCGGGGTTTCACAATCCCCGATGTTGCAAACCTTTGCCTTCCCGATTTCCCAATCTCCGATATCCCGAGATGCTTCAACTTCTGCTAGTCCCCTAGGATAGACTTTTGGGTCCATACGACCTCCCTTTTATGTGACCGAAGTCCTATCTCCTTTCAGGATTTCAGGGTTTCAAATGACGAAATGCATTTTCCCTCGATTCTTTCGATCTCTCGAATTTCGATCTCCCGATATGACTTCCTTTTTTGGGACTTTTCTCGGAAGTCGAGATTGTTTCCACACATCCTCAAAGATGGATGGTCCTCGTCACTTCGAAATTTCAGGAAAACAAATGCCTTTGGGTTCTTTCCCACGGGACTCCTGAAATTCCAATTCCCGACCTCCCGTTATGACGAGATGACATCAGCTAGGCCCCATAACAGAGTTTTCCTCCTTATCAGGATTTCGGACTTCGTAGTTTTGAAATGTAAGCGTTTCCCGTCTTCAGGATTCGCGAAATGGCGAACCCCGACTTCTCATATTTTCAACACGCATCCCAAATGGATGGACGGTTCAGATCAAACCTCGGACTTCTCCAAATGAAAATTCAAACCTCTCACTTATGTGAGTCCCGATGCCCGAATCTCCGATTTGGATAATCACGCAACACGCGTCCTTCCTTAGATCCACGACTGTAATCCTTTCATTGTTTCGGGACTCAAAAGGTCTCGGACTCTTGGTCTCTAGACTTCCGAGATGTTGATGGATCTCGATCCCTACCACGTGTGCCAACAGATGGACGGTTCTGATTCGTTTCGGGGTTTTCACTGTGGATTTACCCGATCTTTTGTCCATAGGACTTCCGATATTCCGAACTCCGATACCTCGATATCCCGATACCCTTCGGAACCTTCACTCAGATTGAGAGGGTTTAAACCCCGTGAAACTCCTGTCAAGTCGGACGACTGACGGGTATCTAAGTGAAGATCCAGCGGTTCACAATATTCTAAGCTTGCACCTTGGCAACCCAGTCATAGCCTCCTCACTTCTTTGTTAGATCGAATAGCTGATGGGATTTCTCTAATTCTCTACAGAGAATTTCGACCGTCTGTTTCTTCCCTCTGACGATTCTTGCTAAGTGAACCAAGGATTCCTCCCTGGACTTATCCACCTATGGCACAAACTTTCGATCCCTTCTAATCACTCAAAATGCCCCAACTCCTTGTACTGCCTTCAATAGTTTCAAAGGCTTTATCCTTCCTGATTTTTCTCACAACTTCGAGTCTTAAAGAAGACCATTTCATGCACTCCTTGAAGCAACCTCCAAACACTTTAAGTGTTGAATGCTCTCTGACCTTGTGCACACGTTGTGGCAACAGTCTCTCAATATTTGGCTCAGGGTCAAAACTCCGAGACTTTACTCGGTCTGTGCACTCCTTGCACGGCTCTGGTGCCTGACTGCACTTCTAGGTTAATGAGGACAAAATCTATCTCTCCTGATCTTTCAAAGACAACCCTCTGAAGACCTTGTCAACGCACTCCTTGCGGACAATTCAACTGCACTCCTTGCAGGATCTCTTTCTGAGATAGAGAAGCAATTGAAACTCAGTCCTCTTACTCTCTCTCTCTCTTAGATTTCAAACATTCAACAAGAAATCATTCATACATAGAATAAAAGCAAATGTACAGCAGAAAGAGTAAAACATTCATGAGCATAACATTCAAAGATGCATACACAGAGAATATATGAACACCATGAGTCTGAATCACAGCTTCCTTATATTAGTTCAGAACTTTTGTACATGGATTTTGCTACACAGCGCTCTCTGTTCCTCCTCTATGCCCTTCTACTCTTCATCATAATGTTACAATACAATAAATAAAATGAGGGTGTCTATACTCTGTTTTCCCTCTCTCATTCTAAACTGTCTAATCTATGCATTAAAGCTACCTACTAACATAAATGTCGTCTTAGTCCTTCAGACGAGAGCAGGTGGCTCAAGGTCTGATTACAATCTATTAGTACGCCTCTCCTTAACTATCACATTTAAGTTTGGCACATCCGACCTTCAAAAATCTTTAAACAATGTATCATGTGCTCAAAATGTGTTGTGGTTGCCCCACGCTCGGTTGACATTGGCAATGCTCCTGCATCATGACATCTTGACCTGGAGCTAAGAAAATGACCAGAAAATTAAAGTGATAAAAAAATGAAACTGAGCTTACCAACATATGCACTAGGCTGAGGCAATTTTGTTGGAGCTAGTTGTTTCAGAAAATTTCAAGTTTTACCCCTTGAAACTTGACCTGTGCAATTCTGGACTGGTATTTCCGGTACTGGTTATGGTTTCCTGGTTTCCTAGTTTTCTGGTTCTCTAGTACCAATCAAAACTAGGGTTTGGATTTTTGGAGAATCTGGCCACTGAAAAAGTTCACTCAAGCTGCCAAAAGATGCATCAGGGTAGGGCGCACTTCCCAAGATAGTTTTTGGACAAAAATTCCTCTTCAGTAAAAACCCTAATTTTCTTGTACGACAACAGTGATGTTTTTAGATACCTAGTGAAATATGCTCTATTCATTCAATATTTGATACCATGTTAATTTTTTATTGGTTTTATTAGGTTATTTCCAAATTACATGAGCATTCAATGCATTTCCAAAACAACAACATAAAGAGGATCACTGAAAGAAACAAAATCACAAGGTACACAACATTTTATCCTGGGAAACCCTCATGCAGGAGAAACCTAGCAAAAACTTCCTCAATAATAGATTGCTAATACAATGCCAAGATTAAGACCAAAACACCAAGAATAAACTAAGACTGAGCATGCGCCTCTCTTCTCCTTCCTCCTTCAACTGCAACTACCTTCAAGATATACACATTGGATGAGTGAGAGTGAGTGTGTTCAAGTGAGGCACTATCCTCACATATAAATAGTAGTTGAGGAGGCACTAGGGTTCTGTCTCTTCACTTAGTAGGGTCGATTTCTTCTAGAAGTGGTTAAAACCACTTTATAAACACTATGGGATAACTTTACAAATACCACCATACAAATCTAGTTTGACCAATCCACAATATTGGATTTGAACGTATACAAGACCCAACATGATGAAACCAAAAAAGGGGATTTGATCTATAAGATAATAACTCAAATATAAGGAAGTTACAATAATTTAAAACCAAATAGGTTGGTTATACAAAAGATCAAGTATCAAACATCTCTTCATGGATTTAATGCCTAATTGAGTAAAGAAAAAAAAAGAATAAGTTGTGTCCATCCTATCCACTGTATGTAGGCATGTGTGGTCTAACAGATTCGACTTGGGATATGATGGAAGGAGAAAATTTTGAGGCATAGATTTCAATTCAGAAACAACTTAAATGCATGTTCCTCTAGGGATTGTTCAAAACATAGATCAAAGGTGGGGATCTCTTTCCCTTACCAGCATCAAGAGAATGAGGTTGAGAACCTCACAAGAGAGAATTGGCCTATGCATAAGTCTTGAACAATTTGCAATCAATTGTTGAGGATAAAGAAAGAAAGAAGAAGGAATAATCCATAAGGGATTTTACCAAGAAACAAACCCTTCAAGAAAAAATGAAGAAAAATAAAATTGGAGATTGGAAGCATTAGAGAAGGTCAAGGTAGAAGATAAATCCAAAACAAAAGAACAAGCATAAAATAAAGCTACCAAGAAATAAGATTTGGCAAAGAAAAGGGAAGCGTATGCTAAATTAAGAGTTGAATTGGTAGCAAAGAAGGAAAAAGTGGAGAGGAATGTCAAAGTTGATGTATAGGTTAAGAAATTAGCAAGAAAATAAGTTAAGGAAAAAGATAGAGAATAGAGGAAATTTGAAGAAGAAGAAACTAGATAACACTAAATCAGAGGAAGTCACATAGGAAGGGAATGAGATGACATAAAAGATCAATAAAATAAACATATATAAACCAAACTCAACATAGATGGAAGAAATTTTCACAACTCAAAATTTTTCCAATACTTTTAGCTCAAGCATGATTACAAGAGGTGATGACCGTATTCCAACCCATGTAGATGAATTTATTGATTTAGAATTGTTTTTATTTGACAAATAGAGAAAGCAAATAATAAGAAAAAAGCATAAATCAACCTAGAATTTGAAGTAATACTCGTCATTAAAAATATGGTGATGGACAAAAGAAAATTGAGTTTAGCTTCTTCTGCCTATACTAGATTAGTCATTTCCCAAGAAAATGTAAATAAGGATGTGGATGAAGAAAATATGATGAAGGAATATGAAAGAAAAATCACCTTGCTAGAGAATCAAGTTAATTACTATAAATACAACAAGTATCATCCTACAAATTTTGTTGATTATTATTTTAGAATACAAGATTAGTTGAATAATTTCAGAGGGAATTTTATGATAAAGCCTAGCATGTGCAAGATCATAGTGAAGATATTGTTCGTGTCATGACTCATATCCAAACATAGGAGTTGGCTTATCAACAAGCTCAATTTCAATTTAATAAGGTTAAATACTAGCAGTCCTGTTCAAAGTAATTTACCACGTGAATTACTAATTCCACTCCTGAAGCATTCAAAGAGATGGACTTTGGTTCAAAATACTTGAAATATATAGCTTACAATTCTCTCAAGGGAGTTACTCATGAAGTAACAAATTTTCCTTTGTTATAGCAAGTTATAAAGAATATGGCCAAGACTTTCCATTTACCATCTCTTGGGCCAAAGGTTTATTTCCATAGAAGCAAGCATATGAACCTAGAAGATTGTATAAGATCAAAGAAAAAATATATCAACTCCCTATCTAAATTAACTAAAGATAATTCAAAAGTTTGTGGAATCTCCTACTAGGGAAGTGACATTAATTAAGGCTTTAATGCCTCATATGGAGAAGTTTGAAAAAATAATGAGGTAGAGCATAACATCCTACACAACTCCTTTCAAACATCATCATTTTCCTCAAGGAGGTGCATTAAATCAAACTTTTGAAGCAAGGTCTACACATATAAGGAAATGTAGAATAGAAAAGGGTGAGGCTTCATCAAGCCATATGGATTAATCTTCTAGAGAAGGTGATTCAATAAAACAAATAGAGTCAGTTCCCCAAGTGGTATAAAATGACATATTTTTGGAGGAACCCAACAAACAAGAAGGGGAAATGAACAACCAATGAATAACCGAGAAAACATTAAATGTTGAGAGCACACAGGATTACTCAAAGATGTTGTGTATGTTGAGGTTTAATCTAGACTGAGTAGAGATTTCCCCAGCCCTGGGTTAGAATGAGACAGGTTGTGTTTTAACTGTAGCATTTGCAGAGATAGATAAAGGAATTAAGATGGGTTGCAAGGCCTGTAGAATTTAAAATAAAGAAAAAGCAGAGATATTTGAGAAGCAAATCCATCTACACATACAATCAAGTCAAGGAATGATCATGGACCTGTAGCATTCTACAGAAGAGAAAATTCATGATGAGGATTGATGTAAGAATCATGGAATTGAGTTGGTTTGAACCTTCCATATGGTCATGGATTATCAATAAAACATAGGGTCACGTTGGATGTACATAAACGGGTAGTTCATTTTTGGAAGCAAAGGTTAGCAAATCATTTCTTAAATTTTTCATAATTGTTCTATTCTTTAAGAATTCACCCTGAGAGTAGATATAGTAATTGGGAAGCTTTGCAACTTTTCATATCGAGATGATTATCATATTTAGAAAGGAGATTTTGTGATAAAGTGAGTGAAATTTATGCTAATTGGCTCAATGCATGGCAAAAGTTGCAATTTTTTATTTTCTAAGTATTTTAGCAGCTATAATAGCAACCGATAATCTCTAGTATTAACAATTAGATCTTATATGGAATTGGAGTTGCTACCGTGTTGAAGAAAAGATGCCCATATCTATTGCCACTTGAATAAAATTCTGGAAGAAGGAAAAGGATGCTAGTGATGTTGGTGAGCAGGTGTCTAGAGTAGAGTGAAGTCAAAGGAATATTCCAAGTTGAAGGAAGAGGTCACACTTTTCATGGCTCATGATGAGTTGAGGAAATGTGATGCTATGCTTGCAAATTGTGAGGTAGATATGTTATCCATCCAGAAGTCAAAGGTGGAGCAGTGTTGGATGAGAAAAGTCGAGCCATGCCACTATAAAGAGAAGGGGGTGTTGGGGATTGGATGAAACTTGATAGGAAACAAACAAACAATATTGTAGATAATCAAAGAGGAAATAAGAATTCAAAGAAAAAAGGTGGTGTCTAAATACACCTTTACAACACTTAAGCACAATGCATTATGATCAAAATATCACAATGCATATTGGACATCTGTTGACGGGCGAAATTGACCGCTCGTCAATTGGAGGAGTGAATCCGGTCCGGGGTTGTCTAATTAACCCAAGCCATTTGGATTAATTCACTTCGACAGGTTTAGCAGCTCCATTGGCTGATCTAAGCTCTAAAGAAAGCGAAAAATAACTTAAGGGAAAAACAATAACTTACTAAATAACAATTACTAAAAACTATATGTACATCTAAGTAAATATATATGTACAAATTAAATATTATATGTATGATAATTCTATATACAATCTATACAAACCATGAGTTTTAATCTAAACTCGTAAAAATCAAATGTAGATTGATTACTTTAGCAATAATAATAAAGAAAGTGAAAATACTATCTAATTTTTTTTGGTTTGTTTTCTTAGATGTATACACTCATGACATCACACATTAAACTTCCTAATTGAACATTAAATAATAGATAGTAGAAAATGTTTTATATAGAGAAAACTTCTATATTCAGGAAACTAGCGAAATCAAATAATAGGCTAACCTGTTAGGGCATCCAATGTCTATTCGATGTTGAATATCCAACCACCTTTATCCGATGAAGTAAACCTGCTATGGATCTTGAGATTGCCCCTAATAAATGATGAGCGATAATGCTGGAGATTGAATTTATAAGAACAGAACATATAATAGATGCAGTCACAGTACTCTTATAATTTTCAAGTAACTACGATGAAATAATTCTTCCTGTAAGAACTTGCATGTAAATATTCAACTGAAATTAAAGATAAATCTCCTAATTTAAATTGAATAAAGGATCACTGTGTGTTATATCTGAGATACGAGATATGGGAAGTATGTGAAAAGGATTATCTCAAATAACAATAAATCATGTAGACGAAAGGCTATCATCATCTATCATCATATTGAGATAAGCATAACTTAAATTAAAACATGATACAGAAAGCTAAAGTTGTAATGTATTCTGTGTCATTCAAGTCTGTATGTAAATATCCTTACTCTCGCCCTAGGCCAAGATGATCCAATGTTTAAAAAATAATATGTTTATATAGGTTTTAGGAAACATAATTGTTTCCTGTTTATAAGATCAAGTTGGTTTCAAAAAATAATGGGGGATGCAACCACCCTGATTTCACTAAATATCAAAAACTACCAACAGTCCAATCTGTTTACTCAAAAATACAAAATTGATATGGCTGGGAGATCTCAAAAAGTGCCTCATATCATCTTGGAAATCATGGGCTCCTTAATCATCCTGAAAACAAATGAAAATGAGAAGATATCAGATATGTTTTCAATTATCAAATCAAACAATTTGAATTTTCTTAACTGGCTACAGAATCTTGCGATTTTGTAGCTAGTTATAATAGCAAATGTAATCATATTTTATTAAATAAACAAAACAGACTAATATTAATAAGAAAAATAGTTTATTCAATCAAATTGAATATCCTAACTTAAGAGTGACACAATCATGCTAAAAATTAAAAATATCATACCTCAAATCATGAAATCAAAACATATCAAGAAATTTTGGAATTAACGATAGTTGTTGTTGCCTTTACATTTTTGAAAATGACACGACCTGTAGTTTTCAAGAATTTATCCTTCCCTTGGATAATGGATTCAAGTTTGTTGTTTTCATTTGTCAACATATCAACTTGGTCTCTTAAAGACTTGAGTCGTGACTGTAGCAGTGGAACATCGGTATAGTACCTGTCGATCCACGATCCACACACATCACATTGTGATTGTAAGGAGTTTGCATTAGCATGAACAACATTATGGGTTGGAGAATCCTCCATGCAAATGGTAGATTTATCACAGAGCTGGATACCAGGAAATTCTGGGTTGTCCTTTAGACAAGGAGGCAGATTGTTAACATAGTCATAGGGTCAGTCAGGGTATAGCCCGAATGACACGGGGTCCTCTTCAGCTAGGAATTTGTCAATTTCTGATTCTGAATCTTCACTCACTTCAATCGTGTTGATTGTGTCTACACGGGGTTTTGTTTTATTTTGAACACTTCGAGAAATCAAATGACCAGCTCTTTTGTTCTTGAAATTGACATCAACACTGCCTTTTAGCTTCTTTCCTGTAGGTTTCTTAACAGTTTTAGCGCAATTCTTTGGATGTGTAACCAGTCGATTGTCTTGTTGAATGACATTAGGGTAGTTCGAGGGTTTGTTATTAGGGTAAAAATCACATGCCTGAAAAGGTGGGGAAGAGGCCGTAGGGTTCATAAGGGTTTCCACAATGACCGACTTATCTACCTGTCCCAACTCATGGTTGCCAAAACCATTTCGTGTAATGAACGCATCCAAACAATCATTTTGTGACTATAACTGGTGCATGGGGATGATTTTAATGAGGCTATGATGAAATAGACTTGAATCTGACCTTTGTTTCCTAAACCGTTTATGCATTTTATACAGACTTCTAAGCAGGTAGTAAGGCATATTCAATGGAAAACCAATAAAAATCATAAACATGCATAGATGATATAGGAAAACAAGTCTGAATCGTCCCTCACATGTGATGAATTGCTTCACTACAACAAGTAAATCATGCCACCTAGGTTTCAAGATTGAAATTGGCATACCTCGATCACAACTGGTTATTTTTTGTGAGGTAAACAGTAAAGTCCAAGGGACCTCCTCCACTTTTGCATTCTTGAACCATTTCTGACCAACTACTGGAAATCCTATGGCTTGTCTTAAGAACACTTCTGTTACTTCCAATTGCACATCACTGATCTTTTCCCTACAACCATCAAAGGGTAAGGAAAACTCTTGGGCAACATGAAGGTTAAAACCCTGAAATTTTTCGATGAACAAATGCCAACCATTCCTTTCCAAATATTCCCTAGCGTTATCATACGAAAGCAGGGTTTGGATTCCATTCGGTTCGACCCTCACCACTGGATCCATACTACACAGATGGATAATTAGTGCACAACACACAAGTAAGGTTTGCAAAAAGGAAACAGATCCATAGTCCCGAGCCTTATCAATACATGTTGTGATAATTCAAACGGCAGGCAAGGTGTTAATCACAACGTGTGTGAGAAAATTCATGAAGCCCGAGACCATGATAAGGAGTAATGACATGTTGTACATCGTATGCCACCTAGGCATTGGGTACATGCTAGGACCAAAGTACTCTGAAAACAAAATGTGCGCATCATAGTTTGATTGCAAAGTTAGGTCGGTTTACAAAATTGAATAGTCAAAGGTTTCATGAAAGAAATATAATCAAACATCAAACCAAAATCAATACAAAAAAAATCGAATATCAAATGGAGGGGTCTTCCGTTCATATAACCACCAATCTCTTAGGCATGCTCAGAATCGAAAGGGTCACAAACAAGGAGAGCAACATGCTCATAGCAAGAAACCACAATTCTGTAATAAACCATATGCTTTCAATGAGATTTTAAAACATAAAAGTAACGATAGTTGCAAGTTTTCATTCTTTCAGTCATGAAAACTAAGCATGAATAAATGATAGGTAAAATGTGACGATTTACAACTGTCGTTCAGAGAAAATGCTCATGAAAAGTAAATAAAATTTCATAGACCCTGTGTAGGCAGCTTATTATATAATAATTATATAATCGTTGCCAACAATGGCGACATGCTGGGAGAAGTTGTTATCTCTACCAAATGAACGAGTTCAGGTTAGAATAATCAGAAAAAAATTCAAATCGAAAACAACCAAAAAGTTGTTTGAGCATCTCAAGTAATTATAATGCAGTCCAGTTTCAAACAACTGTTATTTTTAAAGAAACAAAAATTGATGACAATCTTAGAAAAAGCAAGCCACGATGTTAAAGTTAAAATATTCAATATTGTTGACAGGGCCACTGCTGCCAGCATGCGTCCATAGCCTCGACAGGGATGTCAATTAACCCACTCTGATATCTGTATCCTGTTAAGAAATTCCAAATCAGAACGAAGGACGTTTAAGGCCAAAACATAATCCATATATAGGAATTTTCTTTTACCTAACATTGCTTCACTGCCAGCGGGCCTATTCAGTACCCCGACAAAGTTATATTGGCGTCATGCATGCATTTACCCACTGCCAGCAAACTTGTTCAGTGTCCCGGCGGGTTTACAAGCACTTCCCACAGCGCTCTGAAAATTTATATTATAGTTTTTAAAGATATTCAATAGAGCGGGGTGACGTTGAAAATTCTAGTTTTTTAACACATATTAATATGTCACAGACCTTGAAAAATTCTTTTAGCTGTCCTTCATCAAGATCTAGGAATAGTTTATTAATAAAACAGACTTTCAAGAACAGGGAGACATCATTGAGTTGTTCTCTTAAAAAACAGGGACAGCGTAAAAAGGATTTTTATAGATGGTCATGAATACCTTCAATTGCAGATTGAAATCAAGAAAATGCTTTTCAAACAACAAGTCATCTTCAACAGGGCTGCAATTTCAGAGAAATACAACAATTGATGTTTTAACAATTTTCAGCAGTCATTTTCGAGGGGAAATTTTTTTGTTTTCTTTGTCTGAGCTAGCCCGTGGTGCAAGCATATGTGTTCCAAAAGAAAGACTGATAAGCAGAAATGAGAACCAAAGCAAACCAGAAAAGGAAAATAAACAGCAAATAAAACAAAACAGAAAATATTTACAAAGGGTGTATGGGAGCGTCATCAGGCAAGGTACTTTTTTAGAGCTTGGCCATTCACCGAGAAGGTGTCTGGCTGTCCCTCTAAATTCTGTAAGCGAAAGGAACTGGGACCCAGTTTATCAACAATTAAAAATGGTCCCAACCATAAGTTCTGAAACTTAGTATGATCTCCTTTTCCCTCATGAGGTTTGTCCCATTTTAGGACAAGGTCACCTACCTCAAAATTTCTTTCTGAGGTAGAATTGGAATCAAACCAGTTTTTAACAATGAGTTGATGTTGATCCAATTTTCATTTTGCTTGAGCCCTTACTTCCTCTAACTTTAACAAAGCGTTAATTCGACTCTCCAAGGGGGGACAGTCTTCTTCATGTACCTTTTTCAATAACTGCAGAGATGGAAGGACATGCGGTGGAAGAATCGCTTCCCTGCCGTAAACGAGAAAGAAAGGTGAGTTACCCACAACAATTTTAGGAGTTACTCTATCATCCCAGATTGTGTTTAATAGTGTGTTATGCCAATTTTTATGGTTTTCGGAGATCGTTCTCTTGATAATTTTGATCAGATTTTTATTAGTTGATTCTGCCAAACCATTGCCTTGGGGGTAATAGTTGGCAGAGTACTTTAATTTAATTCCTTTTTCTGGAGCGAAATCACTCATTTCAAGAGACGAAAAATAGGAAGCATTGTCAAATACTAAGCATTCAGGAATACCGAAACGAGTGATGATATTTGAATTCAGAAAGGATATCACCTGGCTGGTATTTACAACTTTTAATGGGGCAGCCTCGGACCACCGGGTGAAATAATCTGTGGTTGTTATGATGTATTTATGCTTCTACGAGGATGCTGGATTGATTGGGCCTATAATATCCAGGCCCCACTACTGAAAAAGGGAGTCTACCGAAATTGGTTGTAAAGGGAATGTTGGTTTCTGTATCCATCCAGATGCCTTTTGACAAATCACACACTTGCAACATAAGGCATGAGCGTCTTTGAAAAGGGTAGGCCAGTAATAACCTGCTCTTAATACTTTGTGGGCAGTGGTGTCTCCACTGAAATGCGCACCAGCTTCCCCTGCATGTAACTCCAATAAGAATTTTTCTGCTTCATCTTTTCCAAGACAGCGCATAAGTATTCCATCAACATTTTGGCGAAACAGAATACCATTAATCAACTGAAAAGAAGCAGATTTTAATCTTAGTGCTCTCCTTTTTTGTGGATCAAGGTGACGGGGAGCTGATCCGTGTATAAGACAAAATTTGATGTCATCGTACCGGGAACTAACAAGGTTTTGTGCACAGCAGATTTGATTTTGATAGTGCTGATCTGGATTTAACATATCAGTTTCATTTTGCTGTCCTACAGCTGAATCGAAGACCAAATTTCATAAACCTTGGCCTCTTACAATTTGTGTTGGGGTGATTTCTATGTCATAATCTTGTAAGGATGTGACCCAATTTACCCTTTTTTCGCCTAGTTCTTTCTGTACTAACAAATTTCTGACAGTCAGGTAAGGGACAATGATTTTCATCCTAGATTTCAACAGATAAGATCGGAAGTGTTTTACTGCTTTGAAAATATCATAAGCTTGCTGATCTATTGTTGGGTAATTAAGTTCTGCCCCCTTGAAGGCTAAGCTCATAAAGGCAATTGGGATTTCGTTGTTTTCAGCGTTCTTTTGAGTTAGGACAACAGCGTAAGATCGATCAGAGGCAAACATATAGAGGGTGAAGTCTCATGAAAAATCAGGGCTCATTAGAGAAGGAGAATCTATTATGGCATTTTTTATTGAATCAAAAGCCTGACTTTATAAAGGTCCCCAATGGTACTGTACATCCTTTTTTATTAAGTTTTGTAATGGTCTCACCATTTCTAAAAAGCTGGGGATGAATCTCCTAACAAAGTTTATCTGTCCTAAGAAAGATTGCATGGACTTTTTTGATGAGGGAGGGGGCAGTTTCAAAATGACTTGGGTCCTTTCAGGGTCGATAATCATCCCTTCATTTGATACAATGAATCTGAGGAGCTTACCTTGTTCTACTGCGAAGACATATTTTTTAGGATTTAAAGAAATGTCGTACTTACGACATCGTTGTAGAACAGATCTTAAATGAGCTAGATGATCTCCTTTATTTTTTGAGAAGACAATGACGACATCAAGGTAAACTACTACAGATTGATTGAGTAAGCTGTGGAAAGTGATATCCATCGCTCTCTGAAAAGTGGCACCGGAATTTATGAGTCCAAAGGGCATCTTTCTATAAGCGTAGGTGCCCCATGGGGTACGAAAAGTAGTTTTGATTTGGTCTAGGGGAGACATAAGGACTTGGTTATACCGGGAAAAACCATCCAACAAGGATAATATTTCAGAACCAGATACCTGTTGAAGGATCTGTTCCATGGGAGGGACAGGGAAGTTGACTTTATCAGACGCTCGGTTAAGATTTCAGAAATCGACACATAGTCGGATTTCACCACTCTTCTTTCTCATGGGGGAAAGTTTAGAAACCCATTGTGTGTGCCTTACTGGGAAAATTATTTTAGCATTCAAGAGTTTGTTTAATTTCTTCTTGACCGTTGGTTCGAGTTTTGGGTTCATCTTCCTTAACTTTTGTTGAAAAGGTTGGGTTTGAGGTTTCATGGTAATAATGTGTTGTATGATGTTACGATCAAAGGTTTTTAGGTCATCATACATCCAGGCAAAAACATCTTTGAATTTCTTAAACAACTTAATAAATGCTACCTTTTCTTGCTCAAAACACCCCAACCCCAAATTAATGCACTGTGGGTTGTCTTTAGTTCCCAAATTTACTTTTTCGTGTGTCAAGGAGGAACTATTCATTTTACAAATCACTGATTTTCTGAACCTGTCATATTCATAAAAAAATTCTAACCTAATCACAGATTTCGGGATAGAGTTTACCATGTTTGATGTAGATTCCCAGGATCTCAAATCTAGTATTACTGTAAAGTTGCGAATATTTTTGTCATGGGTACCTTCGTCGATCACTGCACCCTGGAAATTTTCTTCCATATGTAGAAAACTTATGATCTATTGATCATCATCAAATACTCTCCAATTTGTGATGTTGTCTGGGATGGACAGTCTGAACAATAGTTCGACAGAAAATGCATTCGGAGATAGGCCTTCTGCAGGAAAAAGTTTTGAAGCAACGTTAGCTAACAAATCATCTTCAGAACTATTCAATATAGGAATAGAATTTATGTTAAATGCAGAAAAATTGTTCATCAAATTCCATACCTCAGTCTGATAGATTTTTAGGTGTGGAGATAAACAGTGGATAGAATTTTTTACATGTCTAACCACTATTTATGAATCATCAAAAACAGTCAAATTCTGAATGTTTAAATCTAGTGCTTTTCTGAGACCTTGTAGGAGTGCCTCATATTCGGTCGTGTTGTTTGTACATTCAAATTCTAACCGGAAAGAAATCAAAGTCTAGTTACCTACTGGATCGATGAGAACACACCCTACACCATCTCCTTCCTTAGATTTTGACCCATCGAAGTAAAGAGACCATATTTGATTTTCGTCAGGTGCATGTGACCACTGAGAGAAGGCTGTTGACTGTATGCATGTCATAATTTCAGATTGTTGTTCTGCGTCAGTGATGGTAGAAGTTTTGGCCATGAAATTGCCGAAAAAGGTGTCCATCCCCTGTATTTTAGGCAAATTGGCAGAAGGAGTGAATGGTTCATTGGGATCATTTAAATCAGTTACCGTGAACTTAAGATAATGTTCATGATTTACCTTGATTCTGTTAGGCTTTCCATTCTCGAGTAGCCACAAGTGAGACCAATCCGTTGCAAAATAGCCATGTAATTGTTTTGACCAATCTCTACTTAAAAACAAACCATATACTTCTGGTATATCTACAACAATGATATCAATCACTTGATGGACTTTAGGATTAGATGACAATCTTATAAGCACATTTTTTAATTCGCCTATCACTTTAACACTAGTTCGATCAAGATGGATAATTTTCAAGCTGGACGGTTGAACTTCGGCATTAATATTTTGACAGACAGACCAAGGAATTACGTTAGATGACGCACCTGAATCTACCATACAGTTATGTACAGTCCTATTGAAATTTTCAAAAGTCAACAAAAATGGAGGGACATTTCTGCGAGTATTAACAGTAGAAGTTTGTTATTTTTTAATCGTAGCCTCTGAAACTGGTTTATATACATTTATTACACTATTTACAGGAAGGTCTCTTTTATCATGAGGCTCGGATGTAGTTTTGGCGGAGGCCTTATGAGGAATTTTGGGGCTGTTTTGAACACCGTTGTTGTTGTTCGGATTGTTATTTTTGTTGTTCTCTGCAATATTTTGTAGCATCTTTTGCAAAAGAAAAGGGAATTTTAATAATTCATAAACAGAAATGTTAGCCCTAAGATATTTTAGATCTTCAATCAAATCATAATCTAAACTTGGGTTTGTTGAATTATGTTTAGTCTCAATTGATTTAGACTATTTTGGAGGCAAAGTAGTCACAATTTTAGAAGAAGGCTTATTTGTTGTCTTGCTCCTGGTATTGTAAGGATGCACTGTTTCAAAATTAGCTTGAAAAATGCAATTCGAAAATGTTCGGAGAGGATTCATCTTCTTCTACTATCTCTTGTTCAGCTACTTCTTCAGGAATATTGAGAGGAATCAAGTTATCGTGTGCTTCTAGGATCGTTTGAATAGCAAATTGTAGGCTTTCTAGATTTAGGCCTTCAGAATTTGATTTAGATCGGTTTGTGGGAAAAGGCTTCCTAAAAGGGGGTTTGTAAGGTCCTTTGCTCGAAGAAGCTTCTTCATCCAACCTTTTCAAATCTATAACTTGATTGGATAACTTTTGAACGACTTTCTGTAAGTTTTCTAGTTCCAAATTCTCAGGTTGAGTTTTATTTTGGGGAGGTCTAGAAAGGATTTTGATTTTCTTCTTGGACGATGAACTAGTCTCTATATCATTGCCGGTATTGTCTTTTAAGCTGAGAATATCTTTCTCAATTTGACTCGCCTCTTCGAAGGATTCTAACAATGTGTCTTTCTTGGACCTCTTTACCCAAATGGCTATGTTTTGATGTAAGGCTTTCGTGTAGTATGCGATAATAAGATTCTCGGCAGGCATTGAATCTGTGGGGATTCGATTCTTTAGTGTCAGGAACATTTGATTAATTTATTTTATCTTTTCTTTCGAGTTCATTTTTAAACTAGAAAGCTCCATGATTAGGACTTTAGGAGACTTGTCGTCTCCTAACTTCTCAAGGAAACAGGACTCAAATTTATCCCATGACACGATGTTGTGGGGCTATTGGGCAAAGTACCAGGTAGAGGCATTGCCTTCAAAGGTGTAGCAAAACAATCTGCACACTACGTCTTCGTGCTCAACACTACGGAGCCTAATGGCTAGCATAAACTTTTTTATGTGATCTTCAGTGATCTGCTTGGAGTCTGGGTCAAATTTAGGGAGCCATTTCTCCAGGTGTTTAGGTAAAGGATGCTCAGACCCAGGTATGGCCATTGCATCTTGGTCGAGCCAGGGTCTGGAAGGATTGTTTGGATTGGCCATAGGTGTGGGTGGTGTCGAAGGCTGAGATGAGTAACTACCTTCATCTGAGTATTCTTCTCCAGAAGAAGAAGGAGATGAAGGGGGTGGTGATGGTGGAATACCAGATCCTCCTGCTGCAGGAGTGAGGATATGATCTGGATCCATAGGGTTTAAGGTAAGATCAGTACCTGTGAGTTGTTCCCTGATATCAGAGAAGTCTAATGGTTGGTTCAAAGGTCGACTTGGTTGTCTGATATGGGCTAAGGAACTATGCGTTTTTATGAGGGATTGACGAACAATCTCTTATATGTCGCCACCGAGGGGATTTGGAGTTACTAGTTCAACTGTGATCCGTGGATCGTCGTTTGATGTGGTTGTTGTTTGAGGGACAATGTTTTCGTATGAACGACTTCTAGTTACTATAGGTGAGCGGGTAGGTGGGGGAGGAGTCTTGCGACCTCCTCATGCCATTAATAGTTTCCAGGCCCTCCTTCTAGCGCAATTTGTTGATGGGAAAAATTGACTGCTCGTCAACTAGAGGAGTGAATCCGGTCCGGGGTTGTCTAATTAACCCAATCCATTTGGATTAATTCACTCCGACGGGTTTAACGGCTCCGTCGGCCGATCTAAGTTCTAAAGAAAGTGAAAAATAACTAAAGGGAAAAACAATAACTTACTAAATAACAATTACTAAAAACTATATGTACATCTAAGTAAATATATATGTACAAATTAAATATTATATGTATGATAATTCTATATAAAATCTATACAAACCACGAATTTTAATCTAAACTCGTAAAAATCAAATGTAGATTGATTACTTTAGCAATAATAATAAAGAAAGTGAAAATACTATCTAATTTTTTTTTGTTTGTTTTCTTAGATGTATACACTCATGACATCACACATTAAACTTCCTAATTGAACAGAAAATAATAGATAGTAGAAAATGTTTTATATAGAGAAAACTTCTATATTCAGGAAACTAGCGAAATCAAATAACAGGCTAACCTGTTATTGCATCCAATGTCTATTTGATGTTGAATATCCAACCACCTTTATCCGATGAAGTAAACCTGCTACGGATCTTGAGATTTCCCCTAATAAATGAGGAGCGATAACACTGGAGATTGAATTTATAATAACAGAACATATAATAGATGCAGTCACAGTAATCTTATAATTTGCAAGTAACTATGATGAAATAATTCTTCCTGTAAGAACTTCCATGTAAATATTCAACTAAAATTAAAGATAAATCTCCTAATTTAAATTGAATAAAGGATCACTGTGTGTTATATCTGAGATATGAGATAAGGGAAGTATGTGAAAAGGATTATCTCAAATAACAATAAATCATGCAGACGAAAGGCTATCATCATCTATCATCGTATTGAGATAAGCAGAACTTAAATTAAAACATGATACAGAAAGCTAAAGTTGTAATGTATCTTGTGTCATTCAAGTCTATATGTAAATATCCATACTCTCGCCCTAGGCCAAGATGATCCAA
>ML837493.1:21949-34391 GCA_009831015.1 Picea engelmannii | reverse complement strand
CTATAACAATAAGAATAAAAGCATATGAGATCAAAACTTTGATAAGATCAAAAATAAAACCAATAAATCTTGATGCTCACAAGCTTAGTAATCAAAAGGGTTCAAATGCGCAATGAAGGTAAGAATGGGCTTAAAAGACATAAGTTTGAAAAACCTTTTGCAATTATGCGATAAACCAATGGTTGAGTGTCCTTAGGAGAAATCAATAAAAGACGACTACAGTCCAAACGATGAAAAGGTATTTTCACACTTTCAGTTGTGAAAATCGAATCAAAATCAAATTGCAATTGTCGCAAAAATGAAACAAATGTCTAGAAGTACAATGCGACGATGATTTGTCATTAACGAGACAAGAGGTGTAGGCAACGTTTTTTAAGAGTAATAAAAAAATTGAGTTGGCTGCCAACACACTGCTATAGCCTCGCCCCAAGCACCTTCTATCCAACAGAAGGAGTTCGACAAGGTTGCAACAAAGTGAAAATATTCCTTTTGCACACAATCATCTCATGTATCTAGGCTAGTTAAAAAGGTCAAACCCTTCCAGCCATAGGTTCATGACAACCTTCAACAAACCAAGCAGCTCGATGTCTCCAGCAAGGCAAACAACTCACCAAGATTCAGATTCAGCAATCACTTTCCCCTCTCCCCCGGGACTCAACGCAATGGATACCATTGCTTCCTAAGGAGGGAGGATTGATCCAGGTGGATATCGGTGGCCACCCACCTTCTCCAAATGGCTCAAAATAGTTTTCTGGAATTTTTGGTAATTTACTATTTTTAGCAGTTTTTCGGGTCCTGAACTTTCGGAGTCGTTTTGAGGCCCTAAACGATGTTTTTTGAGAACATGAGGAGCAACATTGATTGTATATCAACTTTTCTCACCAAAAAATTGTAGTCCTTATATATATCTTTCCAACGTGCTATTGAGTTCCCCAAACGAAGATCGTATGAAAATGTTACGCCCCTAGGAAGTTGACGTATCAACTACCCCCATCGGAGCCCACAAACCTTTTGGATTTTCATCTTCTAGGGTTAGGGTTTTGGATTTTACTTATGTTAAAAAGGCCCTTAGAGCCTCATTGTAATAATTATCTTCTTGCGAATGCGAGTACCCGTCACATCTCTTCTCAGAGATAAGATGCCACCATTCTAGCGAGTCTTTCACTCTATATTTTTACAGTCTCTGTACATTTATTTCATTAATAGAAATCATGTATTACTATATATCTGTGAATCTTGTTATATTTTTGATATATCTCTATTATATTATTGTCTCTGTTACAATATATCTAAATATTTATGTGTTATATCTCCGCTCCCATTTCATGCCGAAAATAATCCGGATCAGTGGTATCAGAGCAGGCTGTTGTTGGTCGTTTTTCAGTGCATGTCCCCGACGAGGTCCGAGTATAGAAAGTTGTCTCTCAAGATTGTCTCTCTTGAGGAAAATATCTCTCACACACCCAAGAAACACACCCAAGAAACCCTCAATGGTGGAAGAAAATAAAAATGATGGAGCAGACGATCCTATCAGTCTATTTCTTGAGCAAGCTCTCATGCGATAGAGGGATGAAATGAGGGAGAATTTTTCCCACATCCTTCAATGTCTACCAATAGAAATAGGTGCATATTCATCAAGTGGCCACTTTGGAGGCACCTCACCTTTCAAGGTACAAGCTAATTTTGATATTACAGTATTTGAAGGAAAAATAGATGTAGAAGCCCTAGACAAATGGTTAAATCTGCTAGAAGGTTATTTCTTTGTTCACAATTTTTTTGATAGAGAAAAGATCACCTTAGCACTCCTTAAAGCTCTCCCCCATGTCAAAAATTGGTGGGAAACTTACTCAGAGCAGAGTTCCACAGAGGAGTATGGGATATATGGGGTCGAGCCTACTTGGGGTTTTTTTGTGGATGTGGTAAAGGAACAGTATTACCCTGTTGGCAACTATGAGGACCAATACATGAGATGGACCACACTACGGCAAGAGACGGGCCAAGCAGTTCCAGAGTTCAAAAATACATTCCATACCTTTCAAACCAAGCTGGGTATCAAGGACTCTGAACGACATTTGGTTCTAAAATATCGCGGGGCTCTACACAGATACATCCAAACTGAAATGGATTTTCTGGACATCTCATCACTCGGTTCTGCTTATCGATATGCTGTTAAAATCGAGCATAAGTTTAAGCACTAGAACAAACGGGATTTTGGCTCTGCAAATCTGCAACAACCAAGGTATGACAAACACGGCCCTAATAAACAGTCTCCCGAAAACCAGTCCAAGCCACAGGAAAAGAAGGGTCACGGGAAGACAAAGAAGGACACTATAAAATGGTCTAATTTCCACAAAATCCCCTGGCACAACACCAATGAATGTCGCTCAAAATAGTCATTGGTGTCTGATATCTAAGACAAGGAACCAAACCCTGATTTAGAATCTGATTCTGAAAATACTGGTAAAAGACATATCATCGACGCAGACCCCACTACTATTGTCACGACCGCAACAATTCAACCAGAAGAACCAATAGATCTAGAAGAGGGGGAGCGCATTTTTAATTCATAGATGTGGGTTAAGGGGACCCTACTGCATTTTATTGTTGATAGTGGAAAACAAAAAAATCTCGTCTCAGCAGAGGTCATCAAACAATTTGGATTGTCGATAACACCACACCCGCAGCCATACAACATTGGGTGGCTTCACCAAGGATGAGATATTCGTGTCAGCTAGCAATTTCAATTGTCATACAGCATCAAACCCTTCAGGGATGAGGTATTATGTGATGTTTCCCCAGTGGATGTTTGTGATGTTCTCTTGGGCCAACCATATATGTGGAAGCGCTATGCCATTTATGAATCTCGACCCCGCAGTGTCATTGTTTCTCTGGGGGGTCATCTCTACAGAATACCAAAGGTAGTTCTGACTATTATTCCACCTAAACAATGTCGCAAGGTAGTATCTCATACTAAAAAAATCATCTTCTTTACAATCTTTTCAAAAGGGGAATAGAAGGACACTGCAACTGCTACAGTCTCGCCCCAAGCACCTTCTATCCAACAGAAGCAGGTCGACAAGGTTGCAGCAAAGCGCAAAGATTCCTTCTTCACACAGTCATCTCATGTAGCTAGAGTAGTTAAAAATGTCCAACCCTTCCAGCCATAGGTTCGTGACATCCTTCAACAAACCAAGCAGCTCGACATCTCAAACAAGGCAAGCAACTCACCAAGATTCAAATTCAGCAATCGCTTTCCCCTCTCCCCCAAGAACTCAACGCAATGGAGACCATTGCTTCCTAAGGATGGAGGATTGATCCAGGTGGATATCGGTGGCCACCCACCTTCTCCAACTGGATCAAAACAATTTTTTGGCAATTTTGGTAATTTATTATTTTTAGCAGTTTTTTGGGTCCTAAACTTCTGGAGCCGTTTTAAGGCCCTAAACAATGTTTTTTGAGAAAAAGAGGAGTAACATGTATTGTAGATCAATGTTTCTCACCCAAATGTTGTATTCCTCGGATATATATTTCCAACGAACTATCGAGTGCCCCAAACGGAGATCGTATGCAAAAGTTACGCACCTAGGAAGTTGACGTATCAACTACCCCCATCGGGGCCCACAAACCTTTTGGATTTTCATCTTCTAGGGTTAGGGTTTTGGATTTTACTTATGTTAAAAAGGTCCTTAGAGACTCATTGTAATAATCATCTTCTTGCGAATGAGAGTAGCCATCACATATCTTCTCAGAGATAAGCTGCCACCATTCTAGCGAGTCTTTCACTCTGTATTTTTACAGTTTCTGTACATTTATTTCATTAATAGAAATCGTGTATTACTGTATATCTGTGACTCTTGTTATATTTCTTATATATATTTGTTATATTGTTGTCTCTGTTTCAATATCTCTGAATATTTATGTGTTATCTCTCCGCTCTCATTTCGTGCCGAAAATAATCTGGATCAGTGGTATCAGAGCAGGTTGCTCTGAATCATTTTTCAGTGCATGTCCCCGATGAGGTTCGAGTATAGCAAGTTGGCTCTCGAGCTTGTATCTCTTGAGGAAAATATCTCTCGCACACCCAAGAAACCATCAATGGCGGAAGAAAATAAAAAAGACGGAGCAGATGATCCTGTCAGTCTGTTGCTTCAGCAAGCTCTCACGTGACAGAGGGACGAAATGATGGAGAATTTTTCCCACATCCTTCAACGTTTGTTGATAGCAACATGCGCATCTTCATCAAGCGGAAAATTTGGAGGCACCTTGCCTTTCAAGGTACAAGTTAATTTTTATATTCCAGTATTTGAAGGACAAATAGATGTAGAATCCCTAGACAAATGGTTAAATCTGCTAGAAGGTTATTTCTCTGTTCACAATTTTTCTGACAGAGAAAAGATCACCTTCGCACTCCTTAAAGATCTCCCCCATGTCAAACATTGGTGGGAAACTTAATGGGAGCAGAGTTCCACAGAGGAGTCTGGGATATATGGGGTCGAGCCCACTTGGAATTTTTTTGTGGATGCGGTAAAGGAACAATATTACCCTGTTGGCAACTATGAGGACCAATACATGAGATGAACCACACTACAACAAGAGAGGGGCCAAGCAGTTCCGGATTTCAACAATACATTCCATACCTTGTGCACCAATCTAGGTATCAAGGACTCTAAATGACATTTGGTTCTAAAATACTGCGGGGCTCTACACAGATACATCCAAACTGAAATGGATTTTTCGGACATCTCATCACTCAATTCTTCTTATTGATATGTTGTTAAAATCGAGCAGACGTTTAAGCACCAGAACAAATGGGAGTTCAGCTCTGCAAATCCGCAACAACCAAGGTATGACAAAGACGTCCCTAATAAGAAGTCTCCTGAAAACCAATCCAAGCCACAGGAAAAGAAGGGTCACGGGAAGACAAAGAAGGACACCGAAAAATGGTGCAATTTCCACAAAAGCCCCTGGCACAACACCGATGAATGTTGCTCAAAATATTCATTGGTGGTTGAGATCAAAGACAAGGAGTTGAACCCTGATTCAGAATATGATTATGAAAATACTAGTAAAATACAAATCATCGATGCATACCCCACTTCTATTGTCGTGACCGTATCAATTCAACCAGAAGAACCAATAGATCCAGAAGAGGGGGAGCACCTTTTTCATTCACAAATGTGGATGAAGGGGCCCCACTACATTTTATTGTTGATAGTGGAAGCCAGAAGAACCTCATCTTAGGAAAGGTCGTCAAATAGTTTGGATTGTCGACAACACCACACCTGTAGCCATATAGCATCGGGCGGCTTTACCAAGGACGAGATATTCGTGTCAGCTAGCAGTGTTGATTTTCATATGGAATCAAACCCTTCAGGGATGATTTATTATGTGATGTTTCCCCACTGGATGTCTATGATGTTCTCTTGGGCCAACCATATATGTGGAAGCATCATTATATTTATGAGTCTCGACCCCGCAGTGTCATTGTTTCTCTAGGGGGTCATCTCTACAGAATACTAGAGGTAGTTCCAACTATTGTTCCACCTAAATAGTGTCTCAAGGTAGTATCTCATACTGCAAAATCCATCTTCTTTACAATATGTTCAAAAGGGGAACAAAAGGACACTACAACCGCTATAGCCTTGCCCCAAGAACCTTCTATCCAACAGAAGCAGGTCGACAAGGTTGCAGCAAAGCGCAAAGATTCCTTATACACAGTCATCTCATGTATCCAGACTAGTTAAAAAGTTCCAACCCTTCCAGCCACAAGTTCGTGACAACCTTCAACAAACCAAGCAGCTCAACGTCTCCAACAAGGCAAGCAACTCACCAAGATTCAGATTCAGCAATCGCTTTCCCCTCTCCCTCGGGAACTCAATGCAATGGAGACCATTTCTTCCAAAGGAGGGAGTATTGATATAGGTGGATATCGGTGGCCACCCACCTTCTCCAACTGGCTCAAAACAGTTTTATGACAATATTGGTAATTTACTATTTTTAGCAGTTTTTTGGGTCCTAAACTTCCGGAGCCGTTTTGAGGCCCTAAATGATGTTTTTTTAGAAAACGTGGAGCAACATGGATTGTATATCAATGTTTCTCACCCAAAAGTTGTATTCCTCGAATATATATTTCCAACAAGCTATCGAGTTCCCCAAACAGAGATTGTATGCAAAAGTTACACCCCTAGGAAGTTGACGTATCAACTACCCCCATTGGGGCCCACAAACCTTTTGGCTTTTCATCTTCTGGGGTTAGGGTTTTGGGTTTTGGGTTAAAAATTCCCTCAGAGCCTCATTGTAATAATCATCTTCTTGCGAATGCGAGTAGCTTTTACATCTCTTCTCAGAGATAAGCTGACACCATTCTAGCGAGTCTTTCACTCTGTATTTTTACAGTCTCTGTACATTTATTTCATTAATAAAAATCGTGTATTACTATATATCTGTGACTCTAGTTATATTTCTGATATATCTATGTTATATTTTTGTCTCTATTTCAATATGTCTGAATATTTATGTGTTATATCTCTGCTTTCATTTCGTGCTGAAAATAATCTGGATCATTGACTCTGGTGCATCCTTTCATATGACTCCCCACTTGGAGTGGTTCTGTGAATATGAAAGGTATGATGTAGGTAATGTTTTATTAGGTGATGATTCAACAACCAGAATCATAGGACAAGGAAAAGTCGATTTGAGGCTCATATATGGAAGGATTATAACACTTCTTGGTGTTCTGCACATCCCAGGTTTGGACAGAAATTTGATTTCTATAAGCAAAATGGACGATGCAGGGGTAAAAACAATATTTGAAAAGGAAACTTGTAGGATGGTTCGAGGAGAAATGGTGTTGTTGAAGGGAGTTCGATTTGGAAATCTGTATAAGATGCAAGGAAGAACTATTAGTGATGGGTGTAATAGTTCCATTGTTCCTGATATTGGTGTTGAAGAAGAAAGAACTCCTACAGTCTTTGGAGAAAAGGTTATGTTGTGGCATCAAAGACTGGGGAATATTAGAGAGAAGGGTCTTTGAATACTACACGGTAAAGGTATGGTTGAAGGTATGTCTAACTACTCTTTGGATTTTGATTTATGTGAACATTATGTATATGGGAAGCATAATCGGGTAAGATTCCCCTCTAGTGCAACAAGGGCAGAAGGAATTTTACAGCTAGTTTACAGTGATGTTTTTTGACCTGTTTCAGTCCCATCATTGGGAAAATATGTGTACTCTGTCTCATTTATAGATGAATTCTGAATGAATACTTGGATATATTTCCTCGGGAATAAATATGAAGTCTTTGACAGGTTTAAAGAGTTCAAGGCTCGTGTTGAGAATCAAACAGAGAGAAAAATTAAGGTGTTGAGGACAGATAATGGAAGATAGTTCTATGGGAATGAATTTAAAGAATCCTGTAAGAAGTGCGGTATAGCAAGGCATAAGACTACTCCATCTACACCTCAGCAGAATGGAGTTGCAGAAAGGATGAACAAGAAGCTGATGGAAAAATCAAGGTGCATGCTCAGTGGTGTCAGGTTGGGGCAAGAATTCTGGGTAGAGGCAGTGGGTACTGCATGTTACCTGGTCAACATATCACCCTCATCAATGTTGGATGACAAGACTCCACGAGAGGTATGGATTGGTTAGAAACCTTCTCTCACACATATCAAGGTATTTGGTTGTGATGCATATGTTCATGTTCCAAAGGAAAACAGGAGTAAGCTAGATAAAAAGGTTGAAAATTGTATCTTTATTAGATATAAAGATGGTCTCAAAGGTTATAAGCTTTGGAACCCAAAAAATAAGAAGGTAGTGTATAGCCGAGATGTAGTATTTAGAGAAATGAAGGATGTTGATAAATGGGAAGTCCTACCAAGTAAGGAAGAACCAGATAAAATAGAGTTTGATTTAAAGGATGATGAATCGGACTCTATAGAAGAACAAGAATCAGAAGAAAAAGATCCTCATACTCCAGTATTGAGGAGATCGGTTCAAGAAAGAAGGCTACTGGAAAGGTATACTCCATCTGATTTCTGTTCAAATTTTGTTTTGTCTATTACTAATGATGATCCTAGAACTGTCAAGGAGGCAGTGGATTCAGAGGATGGGAATATCTGGAAAAAGGCCATGGATGAAGAAATGGAATCCTTGGATAAGAATGAGTCTTGGGATCTAGTGGAGTTGTCGACTGGAATAAATCACATTGGAAGCAAATGGGTATTTAAAAATAAGTTGAATGCAGGAGGAAAAGTGGAGAAACACAAAGCTCAGTTAGTAGCAAAGGGTAATTCCCAGGTTGAGGGAATTGATTTTGGTGAGATGTTTTCTCCTGTTGCCAAGTTAACCTCTATAAGATTTATGTTATATGTTGTTGCTGCATTTTATTTTGAAGTGGAACAGATGGATGTGAAGAAAAAATTCCTATATGGGGATCTGGAAGAAGAAATATATATGAAGCAGCCAGAAGGATTTGTTGTGAAGGGAAAGAAGGAGCTCATATGAAAGCTCAGAAAGTCCATGTATGGTTTGAAACAATCACCAAGGATGCGGTATCAAAAATTTGATACTTATATGTTGGGACTTGGCTTCACAAGAAGAAAAGAGGATCATTGTGTGTATTTTAAATTAATTGGTGATTATTTGATTTATTTGGTCTTATATGTGGATGACATGTTGCTAATAGGAAACAACAAGGAGATTATCCAGGATGTGAAAACTCAATTGTCCTCTAAATTTGAGATGAAGGATCTCAGTGCTTCAAATTTCATTTTGGGCATGGAAATTAAAAGAGATTGGAAAGAGAGTAAACTTTGGTTAAATCAAACAAAATATGTTGAGACAATATTGCAAAGGTTTAATATGCAGGAATGTAAATTGGTCAAGGTTCCTATTCCTGTTGGTGTAAAGTTGTATGCAGATCAGTGTCCTAAGACACAGGAAGAGGAGGAGAACATGTCTCGTGTTCCATATGCGAGTGCAGTTGGTAGTTTGATGTATGCAATGGTTTGTACTAGACCGGACATTGCACATGCAGTGGGATTTGTTAGCAGGTATATGTCAAAACCAGGGAAGGACCATTGGACAGCAGTAAAAAGGGTTTTCATGTATTTGTGTGGCACTGCTAGCTATGGATTTTGCTACCAAGGAAGATCGGGATTGGACAAAGTGTTGGATATACATGGATTTGTAGATGCAGACTATGATGGAGATCTAGATCATAGGAGATCTACAAGTGGGTATGTGTTTAACCTGTTTGGAGGATCAATAAGTTGGATGAGCGAAAGAAAGGTTGTAGTGGCACTTTCGACTACAAAAGTTGAATACATGGAAGCCACTCATGCACATAAGGAATAAGTTGTTGACAGGCGTTTATGACACATCGTCAAAAAGAAGGGAAGATCCAGACCAGGGTTGTCTAATTAACCCAAGCCATTTTGGATAATCTACACTGACGGGTTTTATGGCTCCATTAGACAACTAGGATTCTAAAATAACTAAAAGATATAAACTGCCTAAAATCCATTTGCAAAATGCACCCATTTAGTTTAAAAATCTCAAGATTAAGCTAAATGGGTGCATTCTGCAGATGGGTTTTCAACCGTTTCTTCATATTTCTTAGGGTTTGGTTGTAATCAATCCCGCAAAATCGTTTGTCTGTTCTTAAACGCATTTCCAAATCTTATATGTTGTTGCTCATAAATTATTTGCAGCAATCCAATATTATTTTTGGATCAATTATATTGAATGTATTTAGATAATAAAATCAAGCCATGATCAAATCCATACCAAATAACTGATAATATAAACTTGTGAAACAAAAAAAAAAATTAATAACCTAAAAATTGTGAATAGAACAAAATCTAGAACAATAAAATTAAAATGAATTTAAACTAACTATAATTTCTAAACAAATATTGTTTATATTTTCCTTTCAAATTTGAGCTTAAAATTCTAGAAGCTTCAAGTTGATGGAGAGGAGAAAAATATTAATTTTGGGATTTCACAAAATCAAACAAATGATAGATAATTTTTATTTTTATTTTGAAATGAAATCCAAATTGACAAAAGAATTTAATTAATTAAGCCTACCAAATTATTTTTTGAAAATGATTGCCAATGAGAAAAACATGAAAACATAATCATAATTTAAACGAAAGTAAACAATTGATAAAAATTATTGTTTTTGTTTAAATTAAGATTTCTATGTTCATCTCTCCCTCATTCAAATTTGATCAAATGTGAACAAATGTCATAGAAAAGTGTTGGTTTTGGAGCCTGATTATGTTCCTAATTCATAGGTTCTTACTTTCAGCCATGTTTATACCCCATGAAGACTTTACACCCCAGAATTATGTACACTCTTCCACGCAGGGGAGTGCAAAGGGGGGGTACCCCCTCTGCGGGGTCCAGGGGGCCTATCCCCCCGGCTAGGGGGTTCGGGGGCGAAGCCCCCAAAGGAAAAATTTCCTTGTAAATGTATATTGTAATTTCATTGTAAATCTAGACCGTTCATTATAAGGTCGCAGATCTAACGTAGAAATTATGTTAGGTTTTTTTTTCCCTAGAAGGCAACCCTCTGTTATGAGGAAAATGTATTGCGGCTATGCATTATGGCGAGTATTGTATTCTGAGATAGGATACTGTGAGAGAAAGAAAAGGAAGTTACAATGGGTTTTGTTGTAGGTTTTATCCCTTCATTTGCTTGATAATAATAAAGGAAGGACCTGGCAATTTCTCTAGTGGACGTAGCCCACACTGGGTGAACCACGTAAATCTGTGTCTCTATTGTATTGTGTATATTTTGTGTTTTGTTTCCACATTTGTTTTATTTTATTGCTCCATGGTCCTGTTTTTCTAACAACTGGTATCAGAGCGAAAGCTAACTCACAGGAAAAGAGGGTTCCTGGTTCGAGTGGGAGCAATGTCGGAAGATGGAAAGTTTAGGGTTGAGAAATTTAACGGCCAAAACTACTAGTTATGGAAGATGCAGATGGAAGATTATTTATATCAGAAGGATCTATTCCTACCATTGGGCAGAGTAGCAAAGAAGTCGACAGGCATGAAGGATGAAGAATGGGAGATTCTTGACAGAAAGGCTCTAGGAACGATACCGCTGAGCTTTGCAGCGTCGGTGGCTTTCAATATTTCGAAAGAAAAGACAACGAAGGATCTAATGGATGCATTGGATAAACTATATGAAAAACCTTTAGCGTCCAATAAGGTATTTCCAATGAAAAGATTGTTTAATATGAAGATGTCAGAAGGTGGGTCTGTTGCAGATCATTTAAATGAATTTAATACGGTTACTAATCAACTAACATCTGTAAAAGTGGACTTTGATGATGAGGTTAGGGCTCTTCTAATCTTGTGCTCATTTCCAGAAAGATGGAATGGCTTGGTCATGGCTGTAAGTAACTTTTCCTCTGTTTCAAATAATTTAAAATTTGATGATGTTGTTGGTGTTATCCTTAGTGAGGAAATGCGATGGAAAAGCACAGGTGAGACATCAGGTAATGCGTTGAACATGGAGAACAGGGGAAGAAAAAAGGATAGAGGAAAGGGATCAGGGAACCATGGGAATTCTAGGAAGGGAAGATCCAAATCCATAATTGGAACTATAGAGTGCTGGAATTGTGGGAAGAAAGTACATCTGAAGAAAAACTGCAAAGCTCCAAAGAAACAAAGAGATGGACAACATGAGAGAAATCAGGAAGAAAATGTAACAGGTGATGTGTTAAACGATGTTTTGATTCTTTCTGTAGATAATATTTCTGAGTCTTAGGTAGTAGATTTAGGATCTTGATTTCATGCCACACCCCATAGGAAACATTTTCTAGATTATATTTAAGGTGATTTTGGACAGGTTCATTTGGGTGATGATGCACCATGAAAAATTGTTGGAATGGGAAAGGTAAAAATAAAGCAACGCAATGGAAACCAATGGTTGTTGAAAGAGGTAAGACATGTTCCAGATTTAAGGAAAAATCTAATTTCAACAAGGAACTTGACAAGTGAAGTTTGTATATCCATATTTACAGATAAGACATGGAAGGTCATCAAAGGATCATTGGTGATAGCAAGAGGAGAGAAGGTAGGTACATTGTATTTATGTACTGGTAATACTAACTCTTCTATATCTTTAGATTCTACAGGAGTGGATACAACACTGTGGCATCATAGGCTAGGACACATGAGTGAGAAGGGAATGTAGATACTTCACAAAAGAAATTTGTTGCTAGATCTTAAACAAATTGATTGGGACTTCTGTGAGCATTGTGTTTATGGAAAACAAAAGAGGGTCAGATTTCTCAGAGTTGGAAAAGAAAAGAAGAATGAAAGGTTAGAGCTTGTGCATACAGATGTATGGGGACCAGCTCGGGTATCATCTCTTGGTGGCTCTCATTATTATGTTACTTTTATTGATGATGCAACTAGAAAAAC